>ML798002.1:57377-83496 GCA_009831015.1 Picea engelmannii | reverse complement strand
GAGCCCCTTTTCACATTCAAAAGAGGTTGCATAATAACCCAATGCTTGGCTATAAAAAGCCATGAATGACCACCATTTTCTCAAGGAATTCTTCATACTGTTATGCTGCTGAGATTGCTAGAGACCCCTTCTTTGGCAATACAAATTGTAAGCTGCATTTCATAAGCTATTCACCCCTCACTTGAGTGAATAAGCTTGGAGTTCTTTCATCCATATTTCATCTTTTCTTTGAAAGGAGAGCAATCAGTTGAGGGCCTCAAGAGCCTTCCATTGGAGAGGGAAGGGACCCAAGTCCTCTTTCTCCTTTGTGTATCTTTGGATTTCATCTATCAGACCANNNAATACATTGGTGATATTGGTCCATTGTCATTTGTTTTTGTTTTTATTTCTATGCTCATAGTTTTATTTAGTTTTTGTTTAATTCTTGTTAATAGCTTAGTTGTTTTCTTTCTAACCTTTTACATCACAGCTGTCATGACTAGCAGAACCCAACTAGGCATGTAAGCACTCACTTTTTGCTCACACATTGACGAAAAGAGTTCAAACAACTCCCCTCTCCCCTGAAGTTGTACCTTGGCGTAAACCCAGGACCACGGAAGATTTCCCCACTCCTAGATTTACCGCTCCTCCTCTTGTTACTATTGTCATTTCTGCACAAAGAGAAACATCCATCAACTTAGGCTCGCTAGCCTTCTCCTTAAATCCCCTATTGTTTCCCACTCCCCTTAGAAGCTCATCCCCATTATCCCCTTTTCGAGATCCTTCTCCTCTGAGTTCTCCTCCACATAATATCCCTATGGCAGGAGAAAATCCCCCAATGACCAGAATGGAGGCCATCATAGCCGCTAGGTATGATTCCCTCGTGTTACCTCAGCCTCTCAATGCCCTCCCAGCAGATGGTTACCTCAAGCAGCTGCGCATTTTTACAGGAGAGGGGGACATAACTACAGAAGAACACTTAGAAGCCTTTTACAGTTTTACAGATGATAATGTTATCATGCACGTAGATGTATGGATGAGGATTTTTGTCCATATCCTTCAAGGAGAGGCTAGAAAATGGTTCAAGGCCCTGCCTCTTGGATCTATTGATGGGATCAAAGCTTTGGATAGTGCCTTTCCAAGACAGTGGGGACATAAAAAAGACTTCATGTATTACATGATAGAGTTTGGCTCTTTGAAGAGAAAAGAAGGGGATTCTGTCTCCGACTTCTCCAAGAGATTCAACAAAATGTACAATAAAATCCCTGCAGAGATAAAACCATTCAAAGCCTCTGCAAAGATCACTTATGCTAGCGCCTTTGATCCCGATTTCTAGCTCCTGTTGAGGGAAGGAAGAGCCACTACTCTGGCCCACATGCAGGATGCAGTCGTGGAGGTAGAATCTAACATATTGGTTGTTGACCGACTCAGGAACATTGTTGGTAGGAATATATCTAGGCAGGGGCCTGAAGCTTCCCCATCTAGTTCCTCTCCCCTACCCCTTTAGATAGAAGAGATAGCTAGAATGCTAAAATCACTTTCTGCCAGGATGGAAAGATGGGAATTAGAAGGGAAGCCCATCTACAGAAATCCCCAAAATACAGATAGTAGAGGTTTCAGGAAGCCTAATAACAGTGTGTCATAGGATTTTCCTAGAGAACAAAGGAGCAGAGATAGAGATGATCAGAGGATTCAGATCCCCCTCCAAAACAACCTAGTTTCTCATGAGGAAGGGGAGGAGGTGGATGAACTCGACCCCGTGATCCACTGCATCGAGGACACTTCCTCGTTTCCTCATTTGACTCAATCTGCATATGAAGAATCCCTTATCAACACTCAAATCAACGAGTTGAGTAGAGGGGAAAAATCCAACAACACTCATAACAGGTATAATCTCAGGTCAAAAAATAAAGAAGGGAATTTTGATAACCATGATCAGCCCCCCATAGCGGAAAGGTCTACTAAAGCCGCAGAAACCACTACTAAAGAAAGGAAAACTCAAAATGCTTCACCAGTAGCCAAGGAACCTGTCACTGAGGTAAGGGAAGTTCCTAATCCTATTCCCTCCTTCAATTTTGAGCATGAGATTCAGAAGATTAGAATTCTTGTACCCCTATCTGAACTAGTTAAAAATGAAGATTTCAAAAAGTCCCTCTCCAAGCTGCTACAATCTGAGCCCCCCCAACATTCCACCGACTCAATAAATCTCCAAGATGAAAAGCCAGCAGTTGTCCTAGGGCCCATGGTAGAAGATAGAGATGATTCATCCCCTCCCTTCTACACGTCCCTGAACATACATGATAAAGTGCTACATAGTTGCCTCATGGATTCAGGAGCTTCCCATAACCTTATGCCCAAAATAGTAATGGAAGAATTGGGGCTGGAGGTGACAAAAACTTATCATGATTTGTACTCTTTTGATTCAAGGAGAGTGCAGTGTCTAGGATTCATCAAATATTTGGTGGTTTCTTTGTTTCAGTTGCCCATGAAGAGCATGGTCATGGATATTGTGGTAGCTGACGTCCCCCTAAAATTTGGCATACTGTTGTCTAGATCTTGGATAAAACAGCTCGGAGGAACATTACAGATGGATCTCACGTATGCCACCATTCCAGTATTTGGAGGGGAACAAAGGAGGTTATATAGAGAAGCTCAGTTGGCCTACATTGTTAGTGATGAAGCAAACCCCACCAATCACCCCATCTTTTCACTTGACACTGATTTGGGGTCTAGTTTATTGCAGCTCATTGATGATCCTGAAGACCCTTCCCAAGTCAGAAAGCAACCCAGTCTCGATTATCCAATTTCCCCTCCAACCCCCTTTGTTTGGAAGATGTTTTTCAATGGATCTTCTTCTAGCAAAGGCGCTCGCGTTGGAGTGGTTTTCATATCACCTTGTCAAGAGGCCATATCCCTGTCATACAAGATGGAATTTGAAACCACCAACGATGTGGGAGAGTATGAAGCTCTTGTTCTGGGTATGAGGGATGCAAAGGAAATGGGAATTAAAGAGATAGAAATATTGGGGGATGTTGAGTTGATTATACAGCAAGTCAGAAAATCTTATCGTGCTAATAATCCTCGACTCAGAAATTACAGGAATGAAGTATGGGACCAAATTGATAATTTCTTCTTGGCTTTTAACATTTCTTTCATTCCGAGGGGGGAAAATACTTCAGCCGATCCTTTAGCTGTCTCAACTAGTTTTCTCAAAGTTCCTCTACCGCCTATGGTAAAAAACGATGTTGAAATAGAATATAGGCCCTCTGTACTAGACAACATCAAGCATTGGAAGGTATTCAAAGATGATTTGGAAATTGGAAAATTTCTCCAATCTGTTGATGAATTTTCTGCATTGCACATCGATTAGGATCTTGACCCAGAAGGTGACCCTCACCCCGAGGTGTTTTTAAATAAAATTGTTAATCACCAGATTATTCATCTGCCTAGCAATCACATCCCTAGGGGACTAGTCCCTTTAGAACGACTGTTCGATGGGAATGATGTGGCAGTAAAGGGTAAGGTTTCAAATGAAGATGTTGATACAGTCAAATGCAACATTGGCACACAGGAGGAGCCTAAGTTTGTCAAATTATCAAGCAGCCTAACCAATGAGCAGAAGACAGAATATACCGAATTATTAAAGGAATTCGTTGATGTGTTTGCATGGACCTACGAATACCTCAAGACTTATGACACATTTGTCATTGAGCACAAGATCCCATTGAAGGAAGAGGCTATGTCATTTAGGCAGAAGCTAAGACAGATAAATCCCATGTTGCTTCCTCTCATGGAGAAAGAAGTGAAGAAGTTGTTAAAGGCCCAGATCATCATCCCCTTGAGATATTCTGAATGGGTGGCCAATTTGGTCCCGATGAGGAATAAAAGTGGAGAAATTAGGCTTTGTGTCGATTTTAGGAACCTGAACAGGAGCTCAAAGAAAGACAATTACCCCTTACCTAATATGGAACACATGCTGCAGAGGGTAACTGGTGCGTCCAAGATATCCATGATCGATGGGTTTTCTGGCTATAATCAGATATCGGTCATGCCTGAGGACAGGGAAAAGATAGCCTTCACCACTCCTTGGTGCACATTCATGTATGCCAAAATGCCATTTGGACTAATGAATGTTGGAGCAACATTTCAGCGATACATGGATATAGCCTTCATCGGGGAGAAAGACCAATTTGTAGTGATCTACCTAGATGACATCACAGTCTTCTCCAGGTATGATAAAAAACACTGTTATCACTTAAGGAAATTTTTCTCGAAGTGCCAGAGGTTTGGTCTTTCCCTAAATCCCAAGAAATCCTTGTTTTCTATGATGGAGGGAAAGATGTTAGGCCATATAGTATCAGCAGAGGGAGTGAGAATTGATCCCAGCAGAGTGGAGGCAATTCAAACCCTGTCACTTCCCAGGTCTAAAAAAGAAGTCCAGGCCTTTTTAGGAAAAATCAACTTTCTGAGGAGATTCGTCTCAAATTTTGTTGAACTGGTGAAACACATTACTTCCATGTTCAGAAAGGAAAACGAAGTGAAATGGACCGCTGAACCCAGGGAAAACAAATAAAAAGGGCACTAACTGAGGCACCTGTGTTGATTTGTCTTGATTATTCCAAACCCTTCCTAGTTTTTTCTTTTTCTTCTTTCGATATGGTAGCAGCAGTGTTATTGCAGAAAAATGAGGAAGGGAGAGAGAAACCCATCGCCTTCTTCAGCAAGGTATTAAGAGATGCAGAGATCGGGTATGAAATCATGGAGAAATAGGCTTATGACTTAGTGAAAGCTCTCAAAGATTTCATAGTCTATGTCTTGCACTCAAAGGTAACCACATACGTTCCTTCGGCTTCTGTGAAGGACATCCTTGTACAGATCGATATAGATGGGAGAACATGCAGATGGATCGCTAGAATCCTGGAATTTGACTTGGAGATAAAGCCCACCAAGTTGGTTAAGGGGCAGGGTTTAGCCAAGCTACTGACTGAATCCAATTGTGAATCCTTGGGTGTTAGTTTCATCAATACTTTCTCAGGAACTCAGCAAGCTGAGTTGCCCAACCAATGCTCTCAAGATGGTTTATCATTGGTAGAATGTGCGTGGTATCGTGAAATTTTGTACTTTCTGTAGGAGTTGAAGCCCCCGGATGGAATGATTAAAAGTAAGGCGAGAGATTTAAAGCTCAAGGAGGTCAGATATTGCCTCATTGGGCAAGTCTTGTACTAGAGAGACCCTCTGGGGATGTTGCTGAGATGTTTAAACCCATCAGAAGACCAGAAAGTTATGATTGATTTCCATAAAGGCCTTTGTGGGGGGCATAATTTTTGGAAGACCACAACTCACAAAATCCTTAGGGCTGGGTATTACTGACCCACTTTATTCGTTGATGTCAGCAGAGAAATCAAGGCCTGCATCAAATGCCAAAAGTTCTCAGGAAAGAAGCAACTTAGACCACTACCACTGAAGCCTATAGTGGCTTCAACACCTTTTCAACAGTGGGGGCTAGACTTCATTGGGGAGATCCATCCTCCCTCAAGTGGCCAACACAGATGGATCCTGACTGCAACAGATTATTTCACCAAGTGGATAGAAGCTTCCCCCACCAGAAGTGCATCACACAAAGTAATTATGAGATTTCTGGAGGATATCATAGCCAGATTTGGCTGTCCCAGTAGGATCATCACTGATAATTCTACTTCTTTAAAGTCTGAGCCTCTAATTAAGTTATATGAGAAGTTCCAGATCTCTCTAATTCACTCCACCCCCTACTATCCCCAGGGCAATGGTTTAGCAGAGTCCTCCAACAAAATCCTGATAAGGATCATCAAAAGACTATTGGAGGACAACAAAAGGGCCTGGGATTCAAAGTTGAAATTTTCTCTATGGGTTGATTGGGTGACAACGAAGAAATCCCTAGGCACCTCGCCTTTTCAGCTGGTCTACGGAGCAGAGGAAATTTTTCCCACGCAGCTTGCCTTACCTGTGGTGAAGTTATTTCAAGATTATGAAGGAGACCCAGATCATATGATCAAAAGGATTCATCAGATAATGGAAGTACAATAGATCGGGGAACATGTGAGGGACACAACTCATAGCCATCAACAAAGGGTCAAACAAGATTTTGACAGGAAGGTCAGGAAGAAGGAGTTTGAGATCGGGGATTTTGTACTTAAGTGGGATTCACCCAGAAAGGATAAGGGCAAAGACAACAAGTTTGATGCCCTCTGGATCGACCCCTTCTAAATCTATAAGGTTTTCTCAAGCAACACGTACAGGTTGCAATATTTGGAGGGTGAGAGGTCTTCAACAACCTAGTAAATGGGCATTTTCTGAAGAAATGTTTTGTTTGAGCCTTAGACGACTCTTTGGTTTGTAAATATTTTCCTTTGGTTCTTTGATCATTTTCTTTTTTTCATATTTTCGTCTTAGTAAACGACTCCATAGCCCAATAGCAAGGCACTGAAGCTGCAGAATGAGTTCTTAGAGCATCACAGGGACGACTCTATCCCTCATGGAGCCTAATGTTAACAACAATTTTTGTCTTAGGCACAAAAGTACCCAGGTCTGCAGGTTGCACGGGAATCGCCCAAGTGCAGAGTAGGAGAATCTTTTTTCGGGTTACAAGTCAAGCGAGCGGGCGAAGTTTTGTTGTGAGTAGTTGAGATCCACCTATAAAGTTGATCGACGGTCATCGGGATTTCGGGGCTGCCAAGTTGCCTGGGATTTAGCACAAAAGGTAGCACCCATAGTTCAAGACAGATCTGGGTTGTTTGATCCAGTTGGGACAGGTGGCATCCAGTCAGCATTGCGGGGATCGGTGTTTCGAGAGACAAGAGACCTCCCATTCATTGCAGCTGAAATTGTCAATCGACGAAATGCTGAGGGCACCTTTGGAGCCGAGCCCACGGTCCTAGCACCAGGTCATGTCAAGTGAGCCTGGGAATGAAGGCAACCCCTTTTAAAATAGAGAATGCTACCTCGACCATTCATCCTAAAGACATGTGGCGCACAGTCGTGCCATTTCGGCATTCAGGAGTTCGAGAGGTAAGCGCTCCTCATCATTTCACATCTCGAAACCTTGAATCCCGAAGCACTGAAAATGCCCAGAATCAGGCCCATGGTTTTGGTGCCTGGTCATAAAGAGGCAAGTCTGAAGGAGGGGTGCTAATGTTTATAATTTGGCAAGATGGGTCCCAAAGCACCGAGAGCGATCTTAGTCGTTCACCCCGGAGGGACGCGTGGTGCGCGATTAGGTTCCTCGCCTTTTTTCCCATCGCGACTTCAAAGAGAATGGACCTACTCCTTCCTATACACGAACCCCGAAACGTCGAAAGCACCTTTGAAGATAGGCATAGGGTCACGGCCCGTGGTCACTTGAGGAAGTAGAAAGGGCTGTACCAAAGGGGCCAAAAGTGCCGAGTTGAGTTTCAGAAGGGGGGAATTGTGTTCTCCGGATGTCTGTTCGATGTGATCTAAATCCTGATACCTACCTGAAACGAATGAAGAAGAGAGAGGGTGGTTGAAACCTCGCCTCATGCATTAATTGCAAGGTATGGATGTCCCAGCTGAAAGTCTACCTGAGATGGTCCTCTGTACTGGTTCTTTCCATGGAAGCCATCTCGAGTCCTCGACTCGTCAAAGAAACCTGTGCATGCTAATTCAACATTTAAGGGCTCAGCTACCCTATGGCGTGAGCCATTCAGAATTAAGGTGGCGTATGATAGAGGAGTGCAGGTCATATTTGATTAAAGAGACTCCTCATCCTGAAAGTCTAGTAGGCCTCTGTTGGGCAAGTGTTTTGAGTATATATACTTAATTTTGATATTTTTCAAGGTATCAATGGTAGAGCAAAGCTCCCAACTGTAAAGTTTTAACAGACATTCTAGTTCTTTGGTTATGCATCTGTATGTAAGATTTCTTGTTTAATAACATATATTTTTCTTCCCCCATATAGTTTTCATCTCATGCTGAGGGAGTTCATGATTGACTGATTCACATGAATTATGGCAATGCTGTTATGATAAAGGATTTATTGTGGCATTATTGTATTCTCTGGTTTTCTGCATTTGAATGTAGGAAGATCTTGCGTTTAGATGCCCTCTGCTATAGTCTATTAGAAACCTGATGTTTATGACAGACCCTTGCATCTCTCTGATACAACTCTTCCCCCTACTCACCCTTACTACAACTCACTGTCTGAAGTTTATCTAAGACCTCACTTGCCCATGCATGCCTGGCTTAGTTTCAGAGTTAAAACAATATCACTTGAGTTTACTTCCATTCGATCACCCCTTTTATACACAAATCATGACATAAACTGATGGGTGTCGGGATTTGCTCCTGTTGCAATCCAGGAGTGACTTTCGTCGCCAACAATACCTATGAAACATACTGCAAAAACTCAGGGGGAGCATGTTTTCTTTGACATTGATGTCAAAGGGGGAGAAAAGAAGTGGTATGGATGCTATAGTTGGCATGATTTATAGGAAATCATGTCCTTTCCATTGATGGAAAGAACAATAATGACGATGGCATGATTACAAGTAGAGTGTGCAGAAGGAATCAAAGCTCAGAAGAAATGGTGTGATAAAACTTAGATCAAATCAAGACCATCACATCTTCAAGCAAGATCTATGAGAGGGATGAATTGTGGGGAGCAAAAGCTAAATTAAACTACTTGCCAGTTACAATCCCACAATCTATCTAGATTTTTAGATCTCATAGCTTCAAATATCTATGACTACAGTCGATCCAACAAACAATGATTTTAAGTCAGATTAAATCATGATCATCGGATGTGAAATTGCCAAATGTACAACAGGTGTTGGCACAAGGGCAAGCCCAAGGTTCAACTCCAAGAGTGCACCAACAAGCCCTAGCTACTGGCCCTTTCGGTAGCACCTGCGAAGAAGATGCAGTCTCACCCGAAGCAGCTATGAGGGGGTTGCAGGACAGAGATGTCTACAATTAGGGGAATATCAAGTGGTTCTTATTACAACAACAACATAACATGCATCTATCATTAGACTAGCTAGATCTATCCTTCACAGCTATAGATCCGATCTAATACAATAATGTAAATAACAATATCATAACATCAGAGCTCAAAGAACAACAACAGAGGTACGTGGTTCACCCTCTCTCTAGGGCTACGTCCACAAAAACTGTTCTTATGATATATTAAGATAAAGCTTATAGTTCTGATATGCACTCTTGGCCATCAGATCCTCTCTCTCCATCTCTCTTTCTCTCTCTCTTACTACACACCCAACTAGATGACTTGATCTTCACACCCAGCTGAAGATCTTACAATGCCAGAAGGCTCTCTCTCTTAGAACTTCTCTCAACCTTAATACAATATTCTTTTGATGAACAATACTCAAAAATAAGGCTCAACCATAGTACCGACCCGAACAAGGTCCTCTCTACCTCTATTTATACATTACAATCCCTCAACGACATCCTTAGGTCGAAACCTAGGTTTCAAAAACCCTAATTACCAAAACCCTAGGTGTCTACAATCCTAGGTCAACTTGATCCATTCTTTATGGGCTTCGCCAACCTGTCTTTCCTTCTCTGTCTCGCAGTGCTCCAAGGCATCTAATGTTGACTTTTTCCACTTCCTGAGTCATCCTCGGTCCATCCTCCTTGTTGATTTGTAATCCTTGATCTCCTCATCGAATGGCTTGATTTTCCGCACTTCACTCCATCTTCTTTGTTCTTTTGCTCACTTCGACCCAGTGATAGTTACTATGTCTCCCGTGCAGCTCGCTTTTTACCTTTGCTTCCTCGTTCTTTGCTTCCTTCCATAACCCATCAAACAACATCTCCCAACACTCATGTGTGACTCGTCCTGAGGCACTTGAGACCTGATCCTCTTGTTTTCTTCGAATTTTGACTACGTAGTGTAGCCCTTGCTTTCTGCTTTATGCCTCCTTTCCATCCTTGTGCAAATTGTATTTTCTGTGTCTGGTACCCAGTTTCAACTACACCTGGTACCTAGACCCTCTTCTTCTTGATTCTACTGAGCGCTGCAAGGTAACTGGTTGTTGTAGTACAACTTCAGCCAACTCCCATTCACCAAGCCTTCCTTCTAGTCTCCTTCCAATGTCTCCAGTTGCATAGCTCCACCTTCTGTAACATAGACAATCTCATATGGTCTAAGCCAATGCATTCTGAACTTCCTAGGGTGTTTTATAAACTTACTGTCATATAGAAGGACTAAATCACCTGGCTTGAATATCATCTTCTTGATGTGTCTGTCGTGATAATCCTTTTCTCTTTCCTTTTGAATTTGTTGATGGAAGCCTGTAATGAATCTGTGTTCTTCTATTTCAACCAACAGTGATAGCCTCTCGTGAATAGTGCAAGTATCATCCATGTTTGTAAATGCAACAATTCTTAACCTTGGTACCAAGTACTCCATTGGGACAACAAATTCAACACCATAGACTAACTTGAAAAGGGTCTGCATTGTTAATTTCTTGCAAGTGGTTCTATAAGCCCAGAGTACTATTGTTACTCTTAAATCCTAGTCATCCCTATTCACACTGCAAATCTTTGTCAATGTTGTCTCCAAGATCTTGTTGAATGCTTCAATTGTTCCGTTAGCTTGTGGATGATAAGGTGTATTCTTCTAATGGTGGACTGCAAATTCTTCAGTAAGGGCTTCAACTGTCTTATTGATGAAGTGTGTACCTTGATCACTCATAAGGACCTTATGGCATCCAAACCAGGTTATTATGTCATCGAATATAAAATGTGCAGCTGTAGTTGCATTACAGTCCTTGACTGCTCTTGCTTCGGCCCATCTAGTCAGGTATTCTATCATAGTGATACTATACCTTGCTCCTGTGTTCTTTCCTGGTGGGTTTATAGGTCCCACGAAGTCAATGGCCCATTTTTCAAATGCTTGTAAGGTCATCTATGGTGCTAATGGTATCTCATCTCTTCGGGATGGTTTTCCAACTCCCTGGCATAGATCACATGCTCTGGCATATTCTTTAGCATCTTTGTGTAACGTAGGCCACTAAAGGCCAACTTGTAGAACCTTATCTACAGTTTCATTTCCTGCATAATATCCTCTTGCAATTCCTTCATGAGCTTCTTCGAGGATCATAGAGCATTATGCCTCCATCACACATCTTCTGAGGATCTCATCAGGTCCCATTTTTTATAGTTGACCAACTATCAATGAAAAATATGTAGCGCACACCACTAGCTGTTTCTTCTGTGGAATTGTGTATTCGGTTGGATCTATTCATGTTGAGAGGAAATGTCCTATGTCTGCGAAGTGGTCATCAATCTTTCTAATGGCGAGCAATTGTGCATTCGATAGTGTATCCTCCATACTGGTAGGTTCTTCGCCATGCTCGAACCTTGATAGGTTTTCTGGGCCCTTATTCATTCTTCTTGGCTTAACTATGATCTCAAAATCATATTCTTGAAATAGGAGAAGCCATCTGCATATTCTACCCACCAACACAAGCTTGTTGACTAGGTATTTCAGCGCAGAGTGATCAGTAAACATTTTAAAGTGTCCTCCCAACTAGTAGTGGTGGAATTTCTACAATGCATACACCATGGCTTGCCCCTCTCTCTCTGTAGTAGTGTAATTGATTTCAGATGTGGAGAGATTTCTGTTGGCAAATGCTAACAGATGATCAATGTACCCTTCTCCAGGTTGTGCCAGTACTACTCCTAATGCAATAGAAGATGCATCAACATGCACATGAAATTCCTTGCTCCAGTTGGGAAAGACTAAAATAGGCTCAGTGACCATCTTTTGTTTCAGTGTGTTAGAGCTCTCCTGGCATTCGTCTGTCCAACCAAACTGACAGTCTTTCTTTAATAACCTCTCCATTGGTGCAATAATCTAAGCATATCCTTTGATAAATTTCCTGTAATAGCTAGTATGTCCTAGCACATTGTGTAGTTGTTTGACTGATGTAGGTGGTGGTAAATCAACTATAATTGTGATTTTGGATGGATCCACCAACAATCATTGATTGCATACAATATGACCTAATAATACTCCAAATGGTGAGAAGACGATGAACTTCTTCAAATTCAAAGCAATTTGACATTGCCTTCATTTAACTAGCATTAGCCTTAGACATTCAATATAATTTTTCAACAAACTAAAAACAGTCCAGTCATCAAAGTATGCTTCTAAAAAATTATGTAAAAATTCTTTGAATGCTTCAACCACCACCCTTGAAAAGATGGATGAGGCATTCTTCAGTCCAAATAGAATTACTGTATATTGGTAGGATCCCCACTCTGTGGCGAACGTAGTGTTATGATGGTCCTCCTTGGCGATGCAGATCTAATGGTATCCTAAAAACCCATCTGTAAAAGAATATACTTCTTCGCCTCCCACGTTATCCAACACTTTGTCTGTGAAAGGTGTAGGGAAAGGATCATGTAGACAAGCATCATTTAGCTTCATGAGATCTACACAAATATTGATTTCACCTGTCTTCTTATCTTTCTCTACCATGGGAAAAATCCACTTCGACTCTTCGATAGGTTCAATATTCCCCGCTTCCAACATTCTATGGATCTCAATCTTCACTTTTTCATTATATTTCAGGTTCAATCTATAGGGTCTTTGCTTGACTGGATTCACATTTGGTTTCAAAGGTATTCTCATTGCTCCCATAGGTCCTTTGATTCCCTTCATATCAGTGAACTAGGTCGGGAACAAGTCCTGATACTCATGCAATAATTTTGTGATTTTGTTAATGGTAGCAGTGTCCCAGTAATATCACACATTGGCAAGCTTTGGTGTTTCCTCTGTCCCAATATTGACTTTCTTTATTTTTATCGGTTATCCAATGAATGGTAGTTCAACTCCTGGTCCTTCAACCCACATCTCTCTGACCTTCTATTTCCATGATATTTACCTTCCTTGGGTCATCGTCGTCGTCGACATTAATGTTGTAGAAGATATGCATTTTTTGGAGGGGCGCAGTCCATTCATCCTCTTCTTTCTCTGAGAGGAGGCTAGATGCCTCCTCAAATGCTTTATGTCTCACCATCTGTAGTGCTTGATCTACAGAAGGAAATTCACTATCAAACAAAAAGGTGGTTATAAAATTTTGTATCATACCTTCCCATTTTGAAGTGACAAGGCACAACTCTGCTTGAAGGTACCAGTTAATAGGGGCAGTATCCAGCGTATTGACGAATCTGTGTACCCATTTTTCTCTAGGAATGTCACTCCAGGCCTCTTCGCAACTTCGTACATGGCCCTTTGGGAAACTTCTACTTGTGTACCGTGCTTCGCAACTTCCTTCTTGTGCTAAGAACCGTAATGTCATCAAAGTTTGACATTGTGTCCAGTCTGTAATATTTCTTTTATATGTCCCCCACCATCTCGATGGTGTGGCTTTCATGGCCTCATCCATTGCCAACAACCTTTGTTGTGTTTGTACACTTGTCTCAAATTCTGATAAGAAGTCCTCTAAGGGGTTCAACCCATCAAATGTGGGTAGATTACTCACTATTGTGCCAATCCAACTTCTTTGGTTAGCCTAGCACATCTTCTTGTAGATACTTCGTACATATGGTTCTGTCGGGTTTCCAGTGCTTCTTCTGAGTCGAATGAAAATGCATTGTCACTTCGCCATCTCATATTTCTATCAGCTGTAGGGTTTATATAATCCTATTTTCTAGCTATTAATTTGTAGATGTTTTCCAGTTCAAATGCATCATCTTATTCTCTAATAGTTTCTATGTATCATGGACCTTCATATGGATCTAAAGGTGCAACGAACCTAAGGCCATCTTTCTCAAATGTCATGTGTCTTTTCTTTAAATCAACAACAGTGGAATTGTCGAGGTCCCAATCAATTCCTAACAATGCAAGGTAAGGGAAGATATCATAAAAAATTTCAACTACCTCAAAATCTATAAATGTTCTTACCCCATCGATGTCCACTGGGACATGCTCTAATTGTCCGAATGGGCTGACAACTTGTTGATTAGCCATGCGAATATTGATAGGGGAATATATCAGCTTGGGTTTTCCCATCAGTGCCCAAGTCTTCTTCGTTAAGACATTGACTTCTGACCCTAAGTCGAGGACCACATAGTCTATCTCATACTCTCCTATATGATCATTCAAGTGTAGTTCTTTATTTGTCCTTCTCCTTTTTCCAATTTGGTGAACCGCTCTATTCAGTAAGGGGTGTACTTTTCCTAGTTCATACTGCTTGATTAAATATTGTAATTCTTGTACAATGCCTTTATCTTGAATCAACTTAACACAAGTGTGCAATAATTCCATGAGTTTGCTTACCTCTTTCCCTTCTGTTGGTGATGTAGACAGATCAAATGCTTGAGGCATGCCATATTATTTGATTTCTGGTTGTCTCTTTGATGAAGATCCTTGATTTCCTTTGAACCCCTTTATTGCCTCCTCGAAGTTTTATCGTTCTTTCCTAGCATCAAACGTTGGGTTCTTTTCTGTAGCTTTCCTGACTTCGTGGTCATTTTTCAGTATTTCCTTGGGTTGCTCTGTCTTCACTTGTAGTAGCGCCTCCTTGAGTAATAGCAGCAACTCTAGGGTCTGGTCCACGAGGTTCAACATATATTAGTTGTACTTGTGGGTTCTGTTGGGGTCTTTGTATTTCTTGAAGTTTAGCCAGCAACACAGGGCATTCTTATATGACATGGTCGAAGGAGTTACAGTAACTACAGGTTGTGCAAGGATTCTAACAATCCCTTGCTAAATGGCCTAGTTGTGCGCAGTTGTAACAGATTATCTATCCTTGGCCTTTTCCCATACCTCCTCCTCATCCTCGTCCTCTGTAGCCACTGTGAGGAGTGAAATTTCCTCTCCCCGGAGATTTGTACTGTAGAGTGTTTCCCTCTTGTTGTACTTCTCCTTGAATCTTGTATATGTCTCTCAATATTTCGTGCATGAGATCATAAGCTCTACAATCTCGATCATCATGCCCCATTGATTTACAGAATGTACAATATAATTTTGTGGGTGTCTGGACATACTTATGCATGTAGTAGCACTCATATGGGTGATGCCTATTTCTGCATACATCGCACCACGGTAGTTTAACTTGCTATAAGGGGCTCGGTGCCCCTGATGCCAAGTACTCATGAAATAAGGGATAGTGTTCCTTATCATGGACTTCATATCTGCATCTTACACACCAAATATCTTCCCTTTTTTCTTTTCCCTTATCTTGCTTCATATCCTTGACCTGTAAAGACAAACTAGTTAGTTGGCTCATGATTTGGCTAATTTTGAGCTAGATTCTCCCATTGTTGTTGATTCAAGATTCATGGCAATATCCAAAGATTCTGCCTGATATGCAATATTCTACTGCATCAAAGGGATTCTTATGTGTGGTAACAACATAGTGATGAACCACTCTTTATTCTGTTCGTCGGGGATCTGGAAAGTTAATTGGCTTGTTAGGGTCTTGAATCTTTGGTTGAACTCCCAAACAGGTTCTACTACCTTTTGTTTAATCTCTTTTAGTTTCGTAATACATTGTGACTCTGACTTAGGTTTCTTAAACTCTGCGATTAGCGCATTCTTGATCTCATTCAGGGGCTTAGGTTGTTCCAGTCCTTGGACAAGTTTCATGTACCAACACAGTGTGTGGTCCCTTAGCGTAGTGTTGAACTGGTTTCTCTTGATGTCTTCATTGGTGATACTTTTAATATTCCTTACAGCCTAACATAGAAACCAATGTTGATTTAGATCTTCAGACCCATCTCCTCTAAAGATAGGGAGTCTCATTTCATCTTCCATAAAGCTGACTAGAGTTCTTGTCTGAGTAGATGTTGGGCTGCTGGTAATAGTACTTTGAAGACTCTGGTGGTTAGGACTATTCTGACTGCTAGATATTGTTGAGACAACATGAGGATTAACATTACTTACTTTAGTAGTTCGCGTAGTTTTTGAGGTTTTTGGCTAGCTTTGGCGCAGTTCATCAGCTTCCCCTTCTTCTGTTTTGGTGGGCTCTGGATTCTCTTCGTCAGTTAAATATACCTCTTCTCCACTATAGAAACCTTCTTCTCCATAGTTTTTCTTAAACAAATTCTAGAGGTGAACTCCTCAAAATACTCTCCCACTACACGCATGTCCTGCTTATGTGTTGATGTCACTGTCTGAGATCTTAAAATTTATCCTTTTCAGGTCCGATCAATCGACTGTGTCTTCAAGATGTGGTTTTCATGAAAGAGCATCTCGATTCTTAGCTTCAGGAAATGCAAAATTTTTCCTATGGGTCCCTTGAAAAAGTATCTCTCAACTTGACTATATGATTATGTTCTGTCAACAGCAAACTCAGTGATATATCCTCTGATGGTACTATCAAACTAGTGATCTACTACTCTGGATACAACGTTGTTGACTCTCTTGACCTTCTGGATCAATGCTGGTGTCCAAACCAGAGGGGGTCTAGATCTAATTTCAAATTGTGTCAGCTAACCTAGCCAACCACTCATGTAGCTCCTGATGGATTCCTCCAAAGAATATTTCATGAAGATGTATCTTTTTACCCGATCTTCAATGCTTATTTTAGGGTTCTTGTTTTGGGATTCAGGGAAGTCCTTCTCTTGATCTTCTACCCACTTCTAAATATCTATCTTCGATGTGAACCACCTTGACATTCCCTTAAAAATATTTAGCATCCTGGCAACAAAACCATTTGTTGGAACAGGGGTAGACCCAGGGTTCAGCTCCAAGAGCGCACCAACAAGCCCTAGCTATTGGCCCTTTTGACAGCACCTACGAAGCATATATAGTCTCACCTGAAGCAACTATGAGGGGGTTGTATGAAAGAGATGTCTACAACCAAGGGAATATCAAGTGGTTCTTATTACAACATCAAGATAACATGCATCTATCATTAGACTAGTTAGATCTATCCTTCACGGATATAGATATGATCTAATACAATAATGCAGATAACAATATAACAACATCAGATCTCAAAGCATCAATAACACACACAACAATAGAGGTACATGGTTCACCCTCTCTCTAGGGCTACGTCCACAGACCTGTGCTTATGATATATTAAGATAAAGCTTACATTTTTTATCTGTGCTCTTGGCCAACAGATCCTCTCTCTCCATCTCTCTTTCTCTCTCCCTTCCTACGCACCCAGCTACAAGACTTTATCTTCACACCCAACTAAAGATATTACAATACCAAAAGGCTCTCTCTCTCAACACTTCTCTCACCCTTAGTACAATATTCTTCTGATGAACACTAATCGATAATAGAGGTCAACTATAGTACCGACTCGACCTTGGTCCTCTCAACCTCTATTTATACATTACAATCCCTCACTGACAGCCTTAGGTTGAAACCTAGGTGTCAAAAACCCTAATTACCAAAACCCGATGTGTTTACAACCCTAGGTCAACTTGACCCATTCTTTTCAGGCTTTGCAAGCCTGTCTTTCCTTCTCCGTCACGTAGTGCTCCAAGGAATCTAATGTTGTATTTTTCCAATTCCTGAGTCATCCTCCATCCATCCTCCTTGTTGATCTGTCATCCTCGATCTCCTCATCCAACGGATTTATTTTCCGCACTTCGCTCCATCTTCTCTTTTCTTTTTCTCACTTCGACCCAGTGACAACCACCGTGTCTCCCACATAGCTCACTTTTTACCTTTGCTTCCTCATTCTTTGCTTCCTTCCATAACCCATGGAGAACAACAGGGATGAATTGCGGAGATTGAAAGGAGAATTAAATATCATGCTTGTTCCAATCCTGCAATTAGTCAGGACCATCTAATCTTACAACTTCGAAGATCGATGGTTGTGGTTCACTCACCAACAACGCACAACTTCAAATTGTGGATTTTGGGTGTCGAGTTAAATCACTCGCAAGTTGTGTTTACGCAATCATCATTGACCCTTGATATTCTTCAAGTGTCTCCACGACCATTGGATCGTTTTTGAGTGGAAGGACAAGATAAGCAGGGAAAAATGATTGATAATTTGATTATGCGAATTCTCATTAGTCGTCGGATCACTTTCGAGTGGAAAGACAAGATAAGACAACAAATCCATATAGAAAATCCATTAAGATCGAGTCATCTATTAAGTTCATGATTGATGAAAAAAATTCACTTTGGATCTAAATATGCGAGGAGGTTACACTTTGGAGAGCTTGAGATTTTGAATTCCCAAAATGCGAATTTTCGTCAGCCATTGGATCATTCCAAGTGGAAGGACGGGACAAGAAAGAAAATCTGCATCGCAGAAAGATTGAGTCGTTGATCTAAGTTCATGATTAACGAACAACATTCACTTCAGATCTAAAAACACGAGGAGGTTACACTCTGGAGAGCTTGAGATTTGAAATTCCCAAAATGAAAATTTTCGTCAGATGTTGGATCATTCCAAGTGGAAGGACATGATATGCCAAAATATCTACATCATAGAAAGATCGATTCATTGATATAACAGTCTTATGAACAAACAAGATTCTCCTTGGATACAAATATACGAGGAGATTGCGCTATGAAAGTTTGATATTGGAAAAAAATGAAGTCTGAAAATCCGTAATGAATAAGGACCATCATATTTGGAGGACATATGAGGATTGTTGGATCAGTGTTGTTGTTTAGCAAACCACGCCAAAAGACAACATCAACAGACCATGTCAGCTAGGATATGTGGAAGACCATGTCAACAGACCATGTTAGCGAATACACATGGCATAATCAGATGATGACAAATGTCAAGAAAAAATTGTTTGGTTCCATGTCAACAAATGACGTAAGAAAGTTGCATCACTCCGGGATAATTTCTTCGGGATTTTCACCACCAAGAAATGTAAAAAATTTTGAAGTCCCGAAGGACATATGTTTGAAGTCACTCTCAACCGTCGATCTAAGATACACTAGGAGTTAGGAAAACCATTAGATCTAGGAGAAGAACATGTGGCACATGAGGATCCATGTCAACAATACTGCA
This sequence comes from Picea engelmannii, assembly GCA_009831015.1. NCBI lineage: Eukaryota > Viridiplantae > Streptophyta > Pinopsida > Pinales > Pinaceae > Picea > Picea engelmannii. The sequence continues at coordinate 64,549 of ML798002.1, read as the reverse complement.
TCGACAAGGACACATGGCACAATCAGACAATGACAAGTTTCAAGTTGATTTGACATTTCAGGTACATGGAAATCAAAAATATGAATGACTCGTGGAAGCTACCAGGCTCATGACATGTCAGTAAGTGATGTAAGTAAGTGACATCACTCTGGAGGCAAGAAGGGGTTTGAGATTTGAAATCTCTGAAGTCCGGATACCTAAAGAATATCTTGACCGTTGATCCAAAGTGGACACGCGTTAGTGGATTGACAGCTTCAGAAGATTGACGTATGGAGAAAAGAATGGGTTGAGATTTGAAATCTCCAAAGTCTGGAGACCCGTAGGAGATATCGACCATCGATCTGATGTCGGGTGCACTCTCAACCATTGATCAAGATACAGTGGAAGGATAGTGTAAGTGTAATATCAAAAGACCCAGTGTAAAAGGTGGCCATCGATCTCAACGGTTGATTAAGTCCTGGCTGTCAGATTAAGCCTTGTAAGAATCAAATCTGATGATTGATCCCTTTCTTTGAAATTAATGTAAACCGTCCGATCTGTTTGGGAATTCTGATTCAGAAGTTTCAAAAGGTTTTAAACCCAAAAGTTTCGAAGGGAAAAGTATCTAAGTTACGACAGTTGTCCATTTCAGGAGAATGAATCATTTTCATTGAATTGATAATCGCTCAAGTGCTTGTTAAGCCCAGGTGTATGTTCACCTCCAATAATCATGTGTAGGAAGGGGCTTAGAAGCCAAAGAAGCCATAATTGAATGGTTGTAACTAATAGAGTAGATGAAGAGTTTTGACTGCCAGAGAAGCTAAGGAATCTCAACATAGCGTCCACTGATGATGAACAACATAACTACCAAGGATGATGAAGAGTTTCCATGATGATCGGGTAGAGGACTCGATGTGAGGAAGAGACACAATGAACAACATGTTGGGAATAATAATGACTCAATGAAGAGCATCCAGAGGCATAGAGAATAGAATGTAGATGGCGCATAGAGTATAAAACATAGAAGAACAAAAAGCACAACGAATGCGAGAAGAAAGACACTAATCCAGGCAGAAAAAAGCAGTGTAGCAGAACAATGACGAGACTCGTACGCCATTGATAAATGCTATATCACTATGATAAATTTAAGAAAGAAAAGATTCATATTTCAGGGTGGTAGGGAGGTGTTAGGGAGGATTTGTGTGCTCAAAGTTTGAAGTGGGTGCTTGAACACATGGAGTTGTAGCTTCCATCTAGTTGCAGCCATAAAAACCAGGGTGGCAGGGTGGTGCAAGGGAGAACTATTGTTATTTGTTATAGAAGTTGGTGCCTGTGTGACTATAATTTGGTGCTTCCATCCACTTGGTGTTGGAACACTCAGGGAGTTGGTGCTTCCTTCTAGTGGGTGCTAGAGAAACCAGAGAGTTGGTGCTCTCAGAAAGTTGCTTCTTGTAAAATAGAGGTTGTAGCCTCAAGAGGAGTTGGATTTCATAAGAATGATAATGTAGAGAAGATAAAGATTACTTATCATATAAGGAAGAAGAGGTTTTTCCCTTTATGGGTTTCCTGAGGAAATATCTGTCTTTGTATATTTCATGTGTGTGATTGATGTTGAATATTCTATTGCTTACTTCCCTGCTTTATTGTTATCATCATTAAGTGTTCTCTAAATAATTCAAAATGGGCATAATTGTTTAAGCACAATAACAACTGATTCGCCCACCCCTCTTAGTTATACAATAGTAATACTAGTCGTCAAGAAGGGTTGCACCTATCAAAGCAATCTAGATCCATAAATGCGTAAAAAATACCAATCATTGGATCATTGTTGGAGACTTATATCGGTCATTGATCTATGACTTTTTAAGGCCTCATAACTTATTTAGAGTTCGAGAAATCTTGACCGTTTATTTGAAAGTGGGAGTGTTCCTTGATACAGACCATTGGTCGCAGTGCCTCTTTGAGAGTGATCAGGTTTTGGCCTCTAACAAGACTTCGACGAGATGACTTCGACTTCAAATATCAGTCATTGATCTAGAACTACGAAGGCCTGTCCAATAAAGCACAAAGGAAATCGATGTAGCTCGACCAAGAACCCAAAATTGACTAAGGCAAATCCCATTCAAACGTTGACATCAACTTAGACACGCGACAATGTTTTGTTGGCTCTTTGTGGCATTGATGTGGTAGAGGAACATGAGACGTGTGACCCTAATTTGAGATTCTCACCTATGCATATAGTGGGTTTCACATGTCCACATGGGAGTCACTGATTTTTCCAAAAAATGTTTTGCTGGCGAGATGACACAACATCTGGTCGGGAAGCCTTGGTCTCTTGGAGCATATTTGGACCATCAATTAGGGGTGCACTTAATTTAATATGAACCATCCATTTAAGTTTCCCATTCAAATTGCTTTGGGTCTAGCTTCCAAGAACACTCTGACGATGGAACTTTGAGGGCACATTTCAGTTATCGATCTTGAGCTGCTAGGGGAAGTCTGATGATGCATGAGAACCGTCGATATCAATCGACCACGAACCCAAAAAAATTCTAAGGCGTGAACATGATCACACTGAAGTTATCTTGGACATGTGGAAACTTCTCATTGTTCTGCACAGGTGTCTATGTGAAATACGGGCAGGAAATCTGACACAGGGAATCCAAATACTGCTTGTTTGGAGAATTGGGTGCGCGTGATGATATTTAAGCCCTCTATCTCTTGAGGTATGGAAGACTCTGAAAACACTACACCTCTAGGTTGTGGTCTCATGAAATCCCCAGGTTTATTTGCAATAGGCCCCTTCTGGACTAGAAGAAGCCCATTTTGGACTGTGAGAATCCCTAAGGACTTAATGTTTTCCTCATGCATGCAAGGGGATGAATTTTTTGTTATTTTCTTCAATCTTATTTAGGAACATTTGACTCTGGGTTGTGTAGAGGCTTTGGAATCTCAACTTTTTACTGCTAAATCGTCTGATCTCAACCTTATAACTTCATTCATCATTCATTTAATTGTAAGAACAAATACAATACTAACAACTACAAAATTACTCCCTCTAATCCCTCTTCCAAAATATTTAGTAGATCATTTCTACTTTCTCTCATATTACTTATGATCATGTTTATAGGGATAGGAACCAAACAACATATTGCCTCTCCAAACTTGTCCTGGACATTGGATCTTGACTTATGGAATGTAACAATAAATGAATATGGCCACCAAATAGAATATATTCATGACTCTTGTTCCTAACTAAATCATAATTGCATCAATAATTCCAAAAATAATATGCTTCTTCAGTGGTTTTTAAGTGATTTATAAAGTCATTTTTCAAAGTTAAAGTTTCAGTACAACAAATGTAGAGTGATCTTTTTTTCTGAGTTTATCATACTATATAATCATTTTTTAGAACTAATTTCTTTCTATTGGACCTTTATTGGGAAACTATTTGGGCTTATAATTCGAAGCGGGAATGCAATAGACATATATGAATGTAATTTTATATATATCAATAAATTTGCAGTATTTTTTTCTCCGGGGAAAAATATCTTATAAAAGTTATATTATTTTAAAATTTAATACACATTTTATTCTAAGATAATTAAAATCATATGGTTTCATGTATGTGATTAAGGTTAAATGTTATTAAGAAGAACATAACCTCATTGGATGTATCCCAAAATATTAACATAATTGATATTGACTACTTATTATTGGATAAGATTTCATATTCTATACACACAAACAAGTAGGTTAACAACCAAACACCTCTAATTTACTAGAAAATATTATACCCCATTATAGACCACTAGTGGGTCATTTTAGGTGACATGTTTTTTCTTAAATAATGGTGAAAGGTCATGGGTCATCCCACATTTATAGATATAAATTAGTGACGGATCTCCCTAAAACATATTGACAACATAATTATCATAGGTTTCTCTCCCAAATGTATAATTTAGATATCTTATATTTTTTACAATGACGAGTTGATTTAAATATAATAAAAAATATATAGTATATATTATATTCATAATTTTATCATATTTTATAATGTTATTTGACATTCAAACAACATTGTGCTTATTATTCTTTAGCATTGGTCAGTGACAATTTTTTTTCCTAGATTCCTTTTTGCTAAACCAAAACAATACATCAATGCATGTAAGTGATATTTTTAAAACCTTTCTTATCTAAGTGGGATATATGTGTCTTCTTCTAAATCTTCCAAAATGAAATTTCAATTATTTTTTGACTAATAAAAAAATTCAAAATTGAATTTTATAGTGTTTTCCCTCGCTTTCAAATGGGTTTGTAACACAACAAATCATCCCAATTTATCATTTCACTACCCAAACAATGTTTTTTATTATATCAAATATTATTGTTTTTTATTATATCAAATATTTTTAATATGTAACAAAAATGACAATGAATGACCATGAAAATAATGGTTTTGTAATTAAAATGTGTGAAGAGATTTTCTATTACATAATTGGTTCCAATTCCTGCATCATTTAAGCATTTTCCTCTTTTGTGCAAAAAAAATTTAAAACATTATTCTGTTCTTCAAAATCACAATTTAGGTTGGTATATTTAGTTTTAATCTAAATTTATGTATTATTTTTGAACCCTCTAGGATATTATTTTATAGATACATGTATGATATTTTTAAACAATATTAAAAATAGAATAGAGTATTTGATAATTCTTGTAAGAGATTATTTCATGGGTAGAATATAGAATGCATCTTGCATAATTCCAACATTTATGTCTTTTGTGTTGAGGAAAAAAAAATATTAATATTCTTTAAAAACATAATTCATTTTCACATATTTTATTTGAAAAAAAATGTATCTATTTATGATGGTTCATTGATATATCATTATCTTGTAGATAAATGCATTGAAAAAACATTGAAAATCAAATTTAGTATTGAACCATTGCTGTAACAAATTATAGAATACATAAAATATAAGTTCTATAAACACTACTTGTATCAAATAACAAATGATGGTTAGGGATTTTTTTTTTTTTTTTTTGGTTATAAATGTATATTCGAAAATGACATTACTTTCAACATTTATACATGTTTCTTATATAAGTAAATGAGTATCCTAGAAAAAATTTCACGATGAATAAAAATAACATTATATTAGATATTTAATGTTGAAACCATCATAAAATTATGTCTAAAGAACCCAACAATGTTATTACTATATATCATTAGAAACATGATATACTTTACCAACTTTAAGTGTTGATAAGTGTTTGATAATACACGTCTATCTATTATTCTTCATGTACATACTCAACTACTAATACCAATCCACACTTTTCTTCCTTCATTATAATACCAATCTACACTTTTCTTCCGCATTGAATATGACTAATTTTGAAATAGAAAGAGAACTATTCCTCATTTCTCTACAAGATTATCAAGATTACTAATCCAAAATTGATGTTTTTTTCATCTTTGAATGGATTTTTATTCCTCCATAAAACTTCAAGTCCCTTAAAAAAAGACAATGGATCATTTTTCTATTGATCTTAATTCTATTCATATATCACATTCATGGTGTGACTTATATCAATTTCTCATCTTTTTCTTAGTGATATAATCCATGGAACAAAATGATGATAACTACTTTGTCATATTTTCTTTTATATTCAAATCTTTTGAATCTTAGTGATACAATCCATGGAACAAAATGATGATAACTACTTTGTCATATTTTCTTTTATATTCAAATCTTTTGAAATCATTGACCCTAAAAAAATTCTTTAATACGCACTATGGTTATTTCCCAATATACTAAATAACTCTTTTAAATCATTACAACTTCAACATATACTAAATCAATTTTTAATGTAATCATATGGAATCTTAAAATGTTCAAAATTGTGGTAGTTCTAGTGGTTGAGTCCTTGAAATTTATGTAGAAGATTTAGGAATCTGTAAAGATTTCAAGCCAAATTCTTTCTTGGAATCACTAACTACTACTAATTTATTGAGTTATTAAGTGCATACAAGATTCATCAACACATGGAGATCACAATATATTCAAGATGTAGAAGCACAAACAAAGATCTAACCTTTTTACTATGAGCAATGTAAGATCAATACAATAGATGGTCGATCTAGCATAAACCTGAGATGGTCGTACAAGCAATAGATATGAGTTGCTACAAAATGCTCCCGAAAATACAAAATAAGCCTCCAAAGGTTGGATATACAATGAAGACTGAATCAAGAAGATATGAGCCGTACTAATGCTCAACCTCCAAGCTGGAAAGTGCCACGTCCTGCTAGAATGCTGAAGCCCTCAATAATTTTGCCCTGCTACCAAAAGTGTCCAATCATCCCAAGAAATATTCCAAATGATAGATCGGGCAACTGTAAGGATAACCCAGATGTCCAAATTCCCAAATCCACTCTCAAACCCCGTAGATCTGAATTTCCCACTGAATGGGGTGTCCCACTGGATGAATGAAACCCTAGCTAGTTCGTCCCTGATTAAGGAGGCCTCCAAATGATATGAAACTCTCCAAGAATATAGATCGGGCTATGAGAATCCCATGGGAGAAATTTCAGACTCATATCTCAAGAAGATCTCCCTAGATCTGAGTTTTACTGAATTACAAGACGTCCCAATCTGCAGACAAATGTAGAATGATGATAACCCTCCAGAAAATCCCTCAAACTGATGTTCCTTCCCCTGCAACCAAACCCAACTATCGGAATGTCCCCAGGCCCTCAGGATAAGCTGGATCGAACCTCCCTCTAGATGATGGTGTGCCCCTGCTGGAAACACAAGAACAATATGACTTGCTACCTTCTGAAGCGCTAGATGGAGATGGGCTGAGACTAGAATGGCGTGGAGGAGTCTTTCATCCCTGAGACGAAGCTGTGGAACAAGGTGAGTGGATATTTCACCACTAAGTTGCTCACAAGGGTTTGTACATCAAAACCCCCAAACTGAATGCTCAAGAGCAATAGCAAATGCTAATCCAAAACCAGAATGAGTAATAGGTGCACCCCAACCGCTTACTTATACTTTTCCTTCTAATTCTCTGTTGAGTTCGGTTAACTCCTAGGGTTAATCTTCTATTCTTCTGTTGAGTTATCTTTTACTCCTTTATCCTTTTCCTTTCTTAAGTCAACTTAAAAATATAACTTTTAACTTCTT
>ML798002.1:0-54274 GCA_009831015.1 Picea engelmannii | reverse complement strand
GTATGAATATAATATATGCTGGTTTTCCTGGTTTGGGTTTCCAGGTGAAAAATCTCTGTGTAATGTTTGTATTTGCCATTGTATCTTTTCTGTTCTTTTCTGAATATCAGTTTGCAGTAGATATTGTACAAGGTTAGAATTTATAGATCCCTTGTCTTCCAAATGGCTTCTTGTAGGCTGGTAGGCTTGAAGGCCTTAACCCAACCCTTCAAGGGTTCCATCAATCCTTCTGTAAAGAGCATCATGAGCCTGGTTGGGGACATATCTTGCACCATCACTACCAACCTATGGAACTCATCAATGTATGCCTCAGTCGTACCTGTTTGCTTGAGTTGGGTAAGCTCCCAGAAATGTAACTGAGGATCTCCTAGATCAAATCTATCAATGAGCCTCTTAGTGAATTCTATATAGGATACAATCTGGTTGTGGCCGAGTGTGGTGAGCCCATGGTACCACCAGTCGTGGGCCTTTCCATCCAAGTACATAGTGGTAAACTTGATGGACTCCATCTCTCTCATGGGGTTAAGCTGGAGGTAAGTATCCAGCTTCTGCACCCATGCTTGTGCTGTCATCTTAGCCATACCATCAAAGTATGGAATCTCTATCTTCCCTGCCCTTCGCTCAAACTCAAATTTTCCCATGTGGTTCATCCTAGGCTGGTTTCTGAACCTGAGTTGACAATACTGGTCTAGGGACATCTATCTTTGAACTTTCATATCCAAGTTGTAGTATTCCCTGGTACTCCTAGCTAATTGTGCCACAATATCTTCAACATGTTCATGTTGCCCTTATTAATCTGTAAATGTGGGCCTGTATGGTCTGGGGTTAGCTCTGCTACCTGAGTGTTGGCCTAGCGGTTCATCTGTGAAAAATGGCACGTATGGCCTATGATTGGTCCTACTACCCATCTGCCCATGGAACGTGCCACCTCCAAGACTTCGTTCGGATCCTGGTACTTTCTCCGAGTTATATATGACTTCCTCATGGGTTCCACTGGACCCTCCAGCCTCCTTATTCCCATACGTATCATGATCTTTGCCTCGATGGGTTACTTGCATTAGAAGGCCAGTTATCCTAGTTTGGTTCTCGTTCATTTTCTGTAGATTCTCATCAACTTTCTTCAAGGTTTCAGAGATTTCGGCATGTCCCCTTCTATTGGTTTCCTGATACTCATCCTACTGTCGGATCAATGTGCTTTCTGTGCAGTTCATGTTTTGTTAGAACTTACCAAATTCAGTTACTGAGAGAGCCAAGCCCTGAGGCTCATGGTCGTCTCCCAACCCTTCCATTTCTGCCTCTGTTTCACTGTTTTTTTTCTTCCTCTGACCCATAAAAATTCCCTTGTACTTCTGCATGCACCGATCACTCCATAGGTTTGGAGGATCAAGGCTGTGATACCACTGTAAAGATCCCAAGACAAATTCTTTCTTGGAATCACTAACTACTACTAATTTATTGAGTTATTAAGTTCATACAAGATTCATCAACACATGGAGATCACAATATATTCAAGATGTAGAAGCACATGCAAAGATCTTACCTTTTTATTATGAGCAATGTAAGATCAATACAATAGATGGCCGATCTGGCGTAAACCTCAGATGGTCGTACCAGCAATAGATATGAGCTGCTACAAAATGCTCCCGACAATACAAAATAAGCCTCCAAAGGCTGGATATACAATGAAGATTGAATCAAGCAGATCTGAGTCGTACTAATGTTCAACCTCCAAGATGGAAAGTGCCACGTCCTACTAGAATGCTGAAGCCCTCAATAATTCTTCCCTGCTACCAAAAGTGTCCAATCATCTCGAGAAATATGCCAAATGATAGATCGGGCAACTTTAAGGACAACCCATATGTCCAAATTCCCAAATCCACTCTCAAACCCCGTAGATCTGAATTTCCCACTGAATGGGGTGTCCCACTGGATGACTGAAACCCTAGCTAGTTTCTCCCTGATGAAGGAGGCCTCCAAATGCTCTGAAACTCTCCAAGAATATAGATCGGGCTATGAGAATCCCGTGGGAGAAGTTCTGGACTCAGATCTCAAGCAGATCTCCCTAGATCTGAGTTTTATTGAATTACAGGACGTCCCCTATGGCTTCAAGACGTCCCAATCTGCAGACAAATGTAGAATGATGATAACCCTCCAGAAAATCCATCAAACCGATGGTCCTTCCCCTGCAAACAAAACCCAACTGTCGGAATGGCCCAAGGCCCTCAGGATAAGCTGGATCAAACCTCCCTCCAGATGATGGTGCGCCCTTGCTGAAAACACAAGAACAGTACGACTTGCTACCTTCTGAAGCGCTAGATGGAGATGGGCTGAGACTAGAATGGTGTGGAGGAGTCTTTCATCCCCGAGACCAAGCTGCAGAACAAGGTGAGTGGATATTTCACCACTGAGTTGCTCACAAGGGTTTCTACAGCAAAACCCCAAACTGAATGCTCAAGAGCAATAGAAAATGCTAATCCAAAACCAAAATGAGTAATAGGTGCACCCCAGCCTCTTACTTATACTATTCCTTCTAATTCTCTGTTGAGTTAGGTTAACTCCCAGGGTTAATCTTCTATTCTTTTGTTGAGTTATCTTTTACTCCTTTATCTTTTTCCTTTCTTAAGTCAACTTAAAAATATAACTTTTAACTTCTTGACTTTCCCCCTTCAGTGTGAGACTATGACCTAGTGGGGGTGCCCAGGCCACTGAGTCTCCTCATCACACCTCTCTAAGAGGTGGGGGACATTACAGAGTCAATTCCACATGTTACCCAACTTTCTTTATTGTTTTTCTCACAAGTGTCATTTTCATATTATAATAAACACCAATAGATTTATACTAGATACCAATTGTGAATGAAACTAACAAAAAAAACTATATTAATTAATTTATTAAATTGTGCAATTTATTGTATTATAATTTTGATACTATTACACCTATCCACATAAATTTACCAAACCTATGTTAACTAATGAACCATTAAAGATGTGAAAAAAATAAGATTCTTATTAATTAAATAATTTGAAACCAAAATATTTTAAATAAAAAATTAACATTATTTAATATAATCAAAATAATTAAAATGTCATCTTATAAAACAAATCCAAACAACACAAAACAATCCCAAACAAGATTACAAATGTATTAATATATTTGTATTAATGTATTAAGATTACAAATGTATTAACATTGAATGAGGAATAATATACCTATGTTTAAATAATAAATTAACATAATGAATCATCACAATCTCTCAAAACATACCAGAGTCCGAATTAAAAGAAACAAGAGTCCGAATTAACATTAATTCAACATAACAAAAAGTAATATAAATAAATATAATAGCCAATCAAAGATCTCTCAAACAATGAATCATCACAATCTCTCAAAACATACCAGAGTCCGAATTAAAAGAAACAAGAGTCCGAATTAACATTAATTCAACATAACAAAAAGTAATATAAATAAATATAATAGCCAATCAAAGATCTCTCAAACAATGTTCAAGTTAATTAGAAGGCTTCAGTAAGCAATGTTTCACATAGAAATTAACAAAAGGTAATATAAATAAATATAATAGCCCATCAAAGATCTCTCAAACAATGTTCAAGTTAATTAGAAGGCTTCAGTAAGCAATGTTTCACATAGAAATTAAGCATTGAGCACTGTTTAACTTTAAAATATCTAAATAAATTATATTTGCGTTCTATGAAACAAAAAATAAATATATTCTTATTGTTTTTTATAAATAATAGTTTTTCTAAACTTTATTTATATGATAACATAGTTATGTAAAAACACCTTTAAACAAATAAAATTTTATGCCGTACAATGCTAATTCATTCACTGGTTAGAAAGTTCTATGTGTAGATTGCAATACAGATATTTACATGAAACAAAACTATAATTTGTAAAAATACTTATTTTTAATTAATATTGATTTTTTTGGAAGATTTGTTTCTCAAACTATTCATCTTATAAAAACATAAGATTAAAAGGTGCAGCTACTAAACTTGGTAGCAAGGAACCATAAAGGAAAAAAAGCTATATTTCAATCTTAGGAGGGCACTATTGCTGGAGGGATGGCTACCACTATCACTATAACCTCTAGGTGTGTCCATTAGGCATTATTGTTGGAGGGATGGCTACCACTATCACTATAACCTTTAGGTGTGCCCACGATGCCTCTTACGCGGCACACATTGTAAACCGGGGAAGTTGAACTCGAAATCTCATAAAACTTCATTTTCAAGGCACTTGCCAATTGAGCTACCCCCGAAGACCAGATGAGTATCCTTAATACGGCTTTTGACCGACAATATTTCCAGGGGGATCGTAATTGCATGTCATGAAAACGCCCCCGTTGTTACAGACGACCCTTGCACACCCGATTCTCACAGAATTCTTCCACACTATCTGAGTGTAGTGCCCGCATTTTTCAAACTGCGGGCACGTATGAGTTGCATAATTGAAGAAACGGTTCTCGTTGATCCATGCGGCGTTTGCGTCCTTTGGCTGCCAGTTAGTTCCACTTGATCCCCAGAAGATATTCTCGCCATATGGGCCGTTCGAGTGCTTCAAAGCGCAGTCACCTATTCTCTGATTGGCATACGCCTGTGCGTAGCTCGCAACTTGATCACTCCACACAAGCGGAGGATCCCCAACCTGGGCTCTTGCCTGGTTTTGGGCTCCAATAAATTGGGACACGAAGGCTGGATCAGCAGCAGATACATAAACTACAGATAATAACAAATTGAAAGACGAAAGTATTACTGCACACTGGAGAAATACGGTCATCTTCATGGTCTCACAATCAAAGCTCCTGCTCGCTCTGCTTTGTGAATTCTTTGAGTGACTTGTTCATCCAGTCGCGGATTTATAGGATCAGAGCTGAAAAAAATTAGCCGTGGCGGAGCGAGCGATTAGGCGACTTTCTAACCTAGTTGCTTTTATGAGCTCGGCTTTCTTGCTGTCGTGCCTTTATGATTTTAGGGTTTTTCCTTTCCCGTAAGGGAAATAGTGTCGTGGAATGGAATGTTACCTAAATATTTGTTTTAGGGTTAGATTTTGTCAAAGGTTTATATAATTTTAAATGCCTTTTTAAAATAAGCTTTTATACACATTAAAGGTGAGGGAGAACAGCTCTCATTATGAATAATCTCAAACTTCATATTAGGATTATACAAATTTATCCATTAAAATAAGTAGATCTAACCATTTTTCACTAGATTTCTAGCAAAATTAAATGGAAAAAATCTCATAATTTTGAGCAAAATAAAAATGTAAAAAGTTTAGATTATGTTCATGATGAAAGACCAAAAAAAATGTAGTATTTATATTTATAATAATTTATTTTTCATCAAAAGTTTAGCTTGAATAGTTGTCAGTCCCCATACATGGTCCCATACATGGTCTTACGACTTTGCGGAGGCACCCCTTCTCCCAAAGTTACAGGGCTATTTTGCCGAATTCCTTAGAGAGAGTTGTCTCGCGCCCCTAGGTATTCTCTACCTACCTACCTGTGTTGGTTTTGGGTACAGGTACTCGTTTGTTAAAGGTTGTTCGAGCTTTTCCTGAGAGTATGGCATGGGTTACTTCAACGTTGTAGCGCTTGGTACTCAGATATTGGCTGCATTTTCTCTACCCCTTCTTACCCTGAAAAAAGCAGGGTCACCTTGCGTCCTTGAACCGATAACCATCTTTCAGTTAACCTAGCCTCCTCCGTCCCTTGAGACCAACAAAAAGGTCTCAACAAGAAGTAGTACAGGAATATTAACCTTATCCAGGGTGGGAGGAGGCATTAATAGGAAAATATAGTTGTCAGAAAAGATTATCTTCCCCATTCAATTCCCATAAATAATATAATATGATAAGCTCATAATGAAACCTGCTGTCCACAACAATAATTTAACTAAATAATTTTTACTTAATAACAAAAATAAATAACCCGAAAAATCCAGACCGAAAAGAAGAAGGTAGGTCCCCATCGTTCACACCTGTGAACACATCGAGATACGTTGTTTACTTAGGAGCATATCGATTTAGTTCAACGGATTGATAAATAAATGAATCTTCTTCTTATGCTGCTGGCCGTATCGGAGCGGCCCAGAGGGGAGGTAGGTGATCGACCTATTAGCACCGCTATTCTTTTAGCTACATTCCAGGTGACCATTACTACATTTCCTAGTACAATTTTAATGTTACATAGATCAAAATGTAGTTTGATAAATATAGATCTTAAGATCGTAGACGCCGTCGAATATGTAATGACTTAAGTCATAAGGTATCGCCAATTGTGAGCAAGATTAACGTACTAGTCAACATAAACAGTTAGGGCCTTTAGGACGTGGAGACTATATATATATATATATATATATTTATGGACTTTAGGACGTGGAGACTATATATATCATCGTTCCAATAAAACAAGCCATAAAAAAATGGTTAAAACATACTTTTATTAGTCCTTGCGTGTACATAATATAGCTTAAGAAAGAAATATATGATTCAATTTCATTATGTTTCTAAGTATATGATAATTATATTATTTTTTTAATTAGTTTATATGTAATTATTTTGGAAAAGAAGATTATTTTATGATTAAAAAACTGCAGAAAAAAATTTGAAGGTGAAGTTTAGTTTAGGGGTTATTATTCATGTATGTATCATTTTAGTATACTTAACATCATTACAAAGGATTGCCACAATAACAAAACCAATTAATTGTCTTTTTTTTGTTAAGTTTAAAAAAACTTTTGACAATATGCCATGACTAAACTTTGAAATAGATTAGAAGTGCTAAAAAGTCCTTTTAAGTTTTTATAACTCCGTGTGGCTTGTTGGCCAGTTTATACAACACTCTCTCCAGGTGAGAGAGGTGATTGAAGTTGGAAGAACAGGTTGCTTGGCCTGTGAGCGACTCTCTCCAGGTGAGAGAGTGCGCAGAGGAAGGAGAGAATTCCTAGAAGAACCTTGTAGCTACCACAGAGTTCAGAGACTTCCAGTCTGGTCTGTTGCTGAAACCCAAGGCAAGGGAGGTTAGCAACCGAAGGACTGTCTAGGTGATAAAGAAGGTGTATACTCCTGGGGTGGAACATGCATGTGGGGAAGGAGAGTCAGTGGCAGTGAGTATGAGTGGCTTCTGGGAGAAAATTTCTTCCTTGTGACGGTGTGTTTTCCCTGTAACCTGAGCCTAGCCTAGGATTCCTTACCTTGGGGTTGGAGCTTAGTACCAGCTCGGGGGTGACCCATTGCTAAGCTAAATGAGCAGTATGGTCTAAGGATGGGAGATTCGTGGAAGGCCTACACCTGGTTGGTGGAATTACCACCATTTCAAAGATAAGTACAGATGATGTTTTAATTACTTTTTGCATGTGTGTCATCCCTTGTCGTCGTCGTCTAATCATTCGCTCCGCCACAACTAATTTTTTTCAGTTCTGGTCCTATAAATCCACGACTGGATGAACAAGGCACTCAAAGAATTCACAAAGCAGAGTGAGCAGGAACTTTGATTGTGAGACCATGAAGATGACCTTATTTCTATAGTGTGTAGTGATACTTTCGTCTTTCAATTTGTTATTATCTGTAGTTTATGTATCTGTTGCTGATCCAGTCTTCATGTCCCAATTTATTGGAGCCCAAAACCAGGCAAGAGCCCAGGTTGGGGATCCTCCTCTTGTGTGGAGTGATCAAGTTGCGAGCTACGCACAGGCGTATGCCAATCAGAGAATAGGTGACTGCTCTTTGAAGCACTCGAACGGCCCATATGGCGAGAATATCTTCTGGGGATCAAGTGGAACTAACTGGCAGCCAAAGGATGAAAACGCCACATGGATCAACAAGAACCGTTTCTTCAATTATGCAACTCATACGTGCCCGCAGTTTGAAAAATGCGGGCATTACACTCAGATAGTGTGGAAGAATTCTGTGAGAATCGGGTGTGCAAGGGTTGTCTGCAACAACGAGGGCGTTTTCATGACATGCAATTACGATCCCCCCGGAAATATTTTTGATCAAAAGCCGTATTAAGGATACAACTCATCTGAGCTTCACTCTATTCTTGAGCGATTATAGCCATCCCTCCAGCAATAGTGCCCTCCTAGGATTGAAATATAGCGTTTTTTCCTTTATGGTTCCTTGTTACCAAGTTTAATAGATGCACCTTTTAATCCGCTATTTACATATAACAGTAATTGTTATCTCTATTTGATATATTATGTTTTTATAAGATGAATCGTTTGAGAAACAAACCTTCTAAAAAATAAAATAAAAATTGTCTGGCGTTTCGTCGACCTATTGTTGGGGTATGGGTGTGGTTTTCCTTTCGGTATTCGGTTTCTAGCGCACTGGATTTATCTAGAGTCCTTGGTCCAGATAGGATGTGTTGTACCAAGGTTATTGACACATCTATCACCCGGGGATGGAATGATTGCTGGTGAGGGGATCATGGAGCGCCCTATTGGATAGCGGCGATCGAGAACTTGGCCGAAGTCGGTGCGTTCTGTGTGAGTGTGGACGATCATGGCAAGTTGCTTTAGGCGCATGGGTGGAGCGCCTTCATGCATTTGGTTCGCACGCCTTGAGCTTCTAGTCTTGTTCGTCAAGGTCGTTATGTTGGGAGAGGATGTTGTCCTTTAAGCTTGTAGATGTGTCTTGTTTGCGTCGAGAGGGTAGTCATTTTCTCCTTGTTGTCTACCCATGTTTCGCCTAGTTGTTCTTGTGCCAGTGCGGGGAGTCATAGTAGCATGTTTCCTAGACTGCGTGCTTGTGTTTGTCGTCAATTGTATGGTTAACTATTATTTTCATCACCATCTTGCCTTTCAAACAAAACAAAAAAATGTACTTTTGCTTCGCTTGTAGTCATGAAGAAGGAGTGGTTACAAACATGTTTGAATTCAGCCCTGTCCATGTACATAGACATGTCGAAATTGGCCTATCTATAAGTGTGAATCCTCAAGAATAGACCTAAGACTTTATATAACCCAAGGAACAAGCCTAAATCATATGCCCAAGCCTCACATAATACTTCCTTACATATAATGAGAATATTTCTTTGAACAAATTTATAATATAAAAATACACAAGTTTAATCAAATCCATTTTTTAATATGAAATAAATAATCATTGATCCATTATGTTATTTGAAGTAAAAATTACACCATTGAAAATATGCAATATGACCTTCTGCTTATTTTAAATAGCTCTAGATATTGTCTTTCTATTTTTTAGTTTAGCTTGTATTTGTTTAAAAAAACATCTATTGTTTCTTGTTTCTCAACTAAAGAAACACTATCTTTTTAGATAAATCATCAACAACAATAGTCAGAACATAAAATATTTATTCTGCAACTTGAAGATACAAACTGAACAATATCAACAACAACACCATGAGACATCTGTAATATATATTATTAGCTTAGTGTGATATTATACACCCACATAACATGATCGATAGTTCTTAAGGGCCTGTCCCTATACATGGACAGGGCCAATTCAACCCTATCTATGCACAAGTACATGCTCGAATTCGGCCATGTCTATGTGCATGTACATGCTCGAATTCGGCCCTGTCCATGTGCATGGACAAGCGCAAATTGGCCTATACGTATGTCTAAATCTTGAAGAATAGGCCTAAGCCTTGATATAACCAAAGGAACAAACCTAAATCTTATGCCCAAGCCTCACATAATGCTTCCTTGCCTAAAATGAGAATCATTCATTGAACAAATTTATAATATAAAAATACAAAACGTTACTCAAATCCATTTTTTAATATGGAATAAAGAAACATTGATCTATTATGTTATTTGATGTAAACATTACACCATTGAAAATTGAAAATATGACCTTCTACTTATTTTTAATAACTCTGGATATTGGCTTCCTCTTTTTCATTTTAGTTTGTATTTGTTTAAAAAACATCTATTGTTTCCTATTTCCCAATTAAAGAGACACTATTGTTTTAGAGCACTCATCAACACCAACAATCAAAACATCAAATATTTATTCTCCAACTTGAAGATACAAAGTGAACAATATCAGAAGAAACACCATGAAATATATATAATATATATGATTAGCTTAGTGTGATATTATAGGCCCACATAGCAGGTTTGATAGTTCTTACTGGCCATTCGGCCCTGTCCATGTAAATCGATGGGCCCCACTTTCTATTATCCCCTTTTTCCCTCTTTTATAATTAACCTAATTCCCCTTTATTTTTCTCCTCTACTTTCGGTTTTTGGTTGATTTTCTTAGTCATCTTTCCAAAAATATATAGGTGTGTGGGTAGGTGGACTCATGGGTTCACACTTATAGTCATGGTTCTATATCATGAGTCTGACTGAAGGTTTCCTCATTCCATACTTAGCCAATTTTTCGATCACGGGTTCCCTTACTAGCGAGTTTAAGATTGTGCCTCTAACTTTGGAGGTTTTGAAATATACAAATTGGTCGTCATACCCCCCCATCATGCCCTATTCCCTGTTACACATTTTTGTAGTCAAAAAATATGAGTCATACAATTTGACCGTTGGGTCATCATGTTTCTTGAGTATCCCTTGACACCCTGTTTCGTATTCCATTTCCTTCGACCGTGTATGTGACATTCAGAACAATTATGCACAATATACAATCCATATGATTATTTATTCATTCTGATGTTCATTTACACATGCTTTCATAAGAAACAGTTGAACTAGTGACATGGCCATGAGCATTCAATCATCATAAACATCAACAGACTGACAAGGCCAAAGGTAAAGATTCATACATTGTCTTCCTCATATGTTTACCAAACAAATATCGTGAGCTATTTATTCATCTATTCCATGATAAATATGTTGATGTCATATGCAACACATGCTTTGTAATTCACAAGAAATATCAACGAGCCCAAGTGAGACGCTGAACATAGCACAAGTTTTGTAGACTAAGAGGTTTGGTTTTAAAAATCTTGCTCCATACTTCATCCAAGTTGTGCATCTATGTGTACATTTATGCAAGGAAAAAATAAAACAAAAAAATATTGAAGAATACCATTCACATTACTTTTCCTGTTTAAAAAATGTCACTAGGTCTAAACTTATAACACCTAAAATACTATCAATACACAGATTGAAAAACCGTTGAATTGGACAAGTGTTTGTCAGGGACATAATGGTCATATACAACACCTACTTGGACAAGGCAAGAAAAACTAGATCCATTATGTGTGCTGACATGATAGACAACAAAACCCTGATGACAATCACTCTGACTATTCCCACACAACTTGTCCAGAAACATGCAGAAAATATATTTCCAGGTAATGGGATATCCATTACAAATTTTAATATATTTCCCAAACATTATATGACCGTGGTGATTGTGATTGGATTCTATCCATCAATGAAACAAGTATTTTGGAAAAAATTCTCGCAATTCGTTTAGAATATTGTTTCATCCCGGACACAACAATCAACCAACTTGCACAGAGAAATAACACCTACCCAATCATAACCATTGGTGCAGCTGTCACACTCGCGAGAAAACTTGGTTCTCAACACATTCTTGATATAAAATATGAAGAGTTAGACAATGATAAGGAAATGGTACCGTTCTCCATATCCAGTTTTGTCCTTTACTTTCTCATGTCCATGTATCTCGGTTATGTTACACAACTATTTCATTGTTCCATGTTGCAGTTGCAATTGTTCGACACCTATTCAAATTTTTTTTCCTTGATGGAACAACAATTGCATACAGGAAAATTTCCACATATGCTCTTAAAAAATATAACAAAGAAAAGAGATGTTAAAGAAATTATCTTTCACAAAACTGAAGCAAAATTTGTAGCAGAATTGCAAAAAGACATAGTACAGGATATCAAGAAACTAACTAGCTCGACAATTGTTGTGCGTATAAATCTACAATTTCATCCTCACTTTTCTCATACAAATTGCCTTCACCAATTTTCTGCATCTTTTTTTTGTTGTCCAGTTGTATATTATATTGTTCAATATATTAATTGTTATGCTCATGTCCCCAGGTTGAGGGTGTTTATGTTGCAGTGAATGCATACTCGACCCCCTTCGAGCCTGTATGTGCCAATGAAACTCTCTTGCTTCTGCCTCTACTTTCATAAATGATGGTACAATTGATTGTCTATGATGCAGTAAAAAAATTCCTTACATATATATATATTTCCTCAATGTTGCCATCCAAACCGTGGGAAACACAATCATACATTGTATAATTAGACATCCTATGTTACACGATGTTCTTCCTGGGTTAGCATAATTTCCATATGAAGTATACCTATAGAAAGAGGAAAACAATGTCTACATGTTTCATGACTTTTGGGTCCATAGAAAATTTTCCTTAAATAAGGACAATGCAATACTGCAAACCACTGAAATAAATAAATAAATAAATAAATAAATAAAATAAAAAATAATCTCGAGTGTTGGTAGAAAATGAAAAAATCTCACGTGTGTCTGTAATTTTTATTCAATACACAAATGAATGTTCGTGGGACTCGAGTTCTTCGTATTTTACATCTATGGATGTAAAATTTTCTTTCCATAGATTTTGTCTCTTTTGTGCACTTGAAAAAACAAGGAGAAACTAACTACAAATCAAATCGTTGTTGTTGTTATTTTGATATTTTTTTGCATCTCCCAATAATAATTTTTCATATTTGTTGGGGTGTCCAAATGAAAAAAAATGATGGCTAGATGTAGATTTGTTGGAGGAGTGTTGGAAGTAGACCAAAGCGAAAACGAAAGCAGATTTTTGGAAAGAAAACATGCACAAGGAAAGCGACAGATGGAAGGAAGAACAACACATGTACATGAAGGGAAGACCTAACGTCGGTAGGATTAGGGTTTTGGAAATATATTGTAATGGATGAAGAGCCATAAAATATATACATAACGATACTTAGGAATCATAGTGCGTTCGGTTTGGATTTTTCTAGAGATAAATCATTATTATAGAGAGAGTTGTTGTAGCTAGTCGATATGTAATATTTTGTTGTATGACCTAGTTTTGTAAGATGTTGAGCTGAAGAGGATGAAGGAGGGAATATCTTGAGGGTTAGATTGCAGGCTAAGGATCCTGGTGAGATCTAGTCCGCCTCACATAGATCTTACCCAATTGGGGAGAATTGTAACGTGCATGCACTGTAGAGACAAAAATACTATGATAAAAGAGTTGAGAGCCAGATCTGTGTGGACATATCCGAGGAGGGGGTGAACCATGGTAACATATGTCTTATGTGATTAATGCATCCATATCTTTATCGTCTCTCAGTATTTAATGTTATGTTTAATGAATGAGTTTCTATATTTCTTTCTTATTCACAAATGATAGTATATTGCATTTACAAGTTATAATAATAGTTCAATATACAATTCTCATATCTCACACTCAATCCTAGGCTGTAAACACATGAGTATTACAACCACCCATTACATTTATCTCGGGTGAGATGACGTAGTGCATTTTGTGCATTGTGTTGCTTTCTGTTTTACCAGGAGGGTCAATAGTTTTAGTGGCTTTGCTGGAAAACCAAACAAACATGAACCTTGGGTCGTTAAACTTAGAAAGGATATAAGACAGACAATTCCAACAAATGGTTTTGTTGTCGTTGGTAGGAACAAAGGAGGATTGAGTATACTAGATATTTTGAGTAAGAGCAGAGTAAAGAATATTAAATAAAAAAAAAGCAATGAGCTACTAGAAGGGGATGTTGAGTCCATGGAATCCCACAAAAGAAGAGATCTAAAATTGGATGAGAAACAAATAGATGGAGTTTGCAAAGAAAGATAACAAAAACCCTAGAATAACAACCCACAAATATCTTGAGAAATATGTGTTTATTGATTTACATGAAGTCTTTTTCTGCGATTTTCCACATTTATTGCAAGAGTCGATACTAAGTTTGAAGGATAACCACACAATGAACCATATCCAACAGTTAGAGTGGACCCCAATACAGATTGAGAAGTTACAACAAGTGAACAACAAATTCACCCGCGTAGTAGACTTTTGGATTGACAGTATTGTGGCAGGCTTTATAATAGACTTTTCAGTAGACACAACAAATTCATACATCGTAGCAGAGAAAGAGTTTCTACGAGGACCTCGAGGAAGGTACATTCGATTGTTGTATACTTATATTAATATATTTCTATATAACAAAGGTGTAATGACAATTGAATCTGACAGCTAAACTTCTCTGCGTGCATTGGGGAAGGGGGGAAGCACTGATTGAAAGAGGAGAAATGGATGGAGGAAAGGATAAAGGAAAGGAGGAGGAACCCTTGGACCCAATCATGATGGATGATGACCAGATCAAGAGGATCATGGCGACGACAAAAAAGATGCATAGTGGAGTACCCGACCAATACAAGGTGAATACCAAGAAGAGAGTCATAGCCATGAGGAAAGGATTGGTGAGTGATGAGGAAGAGGTAGAGGATATTCAAGCTTTGGAGAATATTGACAAAATACTACGTGCAACATATGAGAGGAATACAAGAGGTCCAAGAATGGGAAGAGAAGGCAACAATCATATCCATATTAATGTCATTGTGGAACCCACAAACCCATGTGCGACTAATACACCAAAGAGAACACCACTGTTTAGAAAACGGAATTTTATAAGTAGTTAGACAACAGGAAGTACATCTACACAAAGAAAAACAACTGGAGGATCCAGTTCATGCAAAACTAGTCGGGTATCTACACTATGCAGAAGTAGTAATTTGACATTCAGAATGAAAGGACATGATCCCACCATCAGGTTACTAGAATTTCAAGGAGAAGAAACAAGAGACCCTGAGAAACACTTGTTAATTTGTGAAAATATCTGGGAAGCAAAACAAATCAATGATGAATATACCAAACTTGTGCAGTTATCTTCTACGCTAAGAGACCGCGCATTATACTAGTAAATGAGTCTAGACGCAAACAATGCACCTAGGATGAAAAGGACATTGACAAACATTAAGAAGATATTGATAAATGAGTTCTAAAAGATGAGTTCAAAGCATCAATACATGAATGAGATTATTGAAATTAGACAAAAACCAAGAGAATCTGTATGGGAGATTGACCAGAGATTCAAGCGACTGAAGGGAAAGTTAAAATATCTCATGACCAATATACAACATCGACACTTATTTGTCAATTAATTGTTCCCACACTTAAAATATCCACTGCGAAAACAAAAGTTTCAAACATAGGTAGAGGCTCTCCATGTAGCCTTGCAACTAGAAGAAAACCAGTATATGCAGACAGATCCAACTATTGAAGAACTAAAGGAGGATTTGAAGAACTTAACATTCCAACTCAACTAGAATAAGAATAAGGATAAACGGGAAGTCATTTGGTGTACTACATGCAGGACGAAAGGACACCACATAATGAATGTATGACATTCGTGTAGTATATGGTAGCCGGAATGCCAAAGACATTACCGAAAGGAGGACTATGGTGTGAAGTCTGTAAGAAATGAGGCCACGACCCAT
Organism: Picea engelmannii; assembly: GCA_009831015.1. Taxonomy (NCBI): domain Eukaryota; kingdom Viridiplantae; phylum Streptophyta; class Pinopsida; order Pinales; family Pinaceae; genus Picea; species Picea engelmannii. The sequence goes on along the minus strand of ML798002.1, from coordinate 38,759 downwards.
ATCACTACCTATGATGCAGAAATATTAGATAATCCGAAAGATTTTGTATTGCACCTTTTTCAATTTGGTAGGCCATGGAAAAAAATATTGTAGAACTATGGATTTGATCCTAGAAAGGACATCAAATGCATATAGAGTGCAGGTAGAAATGATGATTGGGAAAGTTGCACCACAATTTAATCAAGTTCCATCCCCATACAACACTGCACAACAACAATATAATACTGTGCAACAACCATATAATAGCACACAACCACATTACAATACAACATAGCCTCAATACAATACCAGGCATTATAATCAGGTGCCTCAATATAACACACCTAGAGGAGATTGAGCAAGCTATAGAGGTGGAGGATGAATGAGAGGAGGTTTTGGATGAGGTAGAGGACCAGTGGTATGTCATAATTTCCAACAACCTGGACATTATGCAAGGGAATTTCCACTTCCACCACTGACTTGTATGTATTATCGCACATCAGACAATGACACAGAAGAATGTCTGACACTACTAGTAAATATTCAGGAAAAGAGAAACCAAAACAACCAGAATGTTCAGTGGATCTCATCTGAAGAAAGGGGTGAAGAATGAAACATCAACATAGTCACCCATGGAGGAGCTAAAATAGGGGATGATGCAATTCGACAAGAGACAACACAAAATCAATGGGTGAAGAGGAACACCAAACAAAGGAAATAGTTTGACGTGCAAAAGGAGAAGGAGATATTTAAGCAATCCCGACACAAATTTTAGAAGGAGGACATTGCCACGACTTCAACTACGCATCAAAGAAAGGAAGCACCAGAGTATGAGATGCCTCTGCTAGTGGATCATACCAACGAGATACAACCCATGGGACAAGTAAGTAAAATCAAAGGATTTTTTCAATCATGTGTCAATGTATTAAATGATTGATCATCTGTGAAAATATTTCAAAACATACTAGAAAAATGTAGCATCAATATGGAATGAAAAATAGAACAAAAAACAGTCAATCACCTACATACTAGGAGAAGAACAAGTAGTGAGTTTAGACTGAATGAAAACATTGGAGATTTCAATATGGGAGATATCATATTGGATCTAGGATCTGAAGTTTATGTATTACCAAATAAGATATGAAAATGCATGGGAGAGCCCACGTTAGGATATTCACCTATTAAACTGAAATTAGCAAACTAACATAGAGTCCTACCAGTCGGTAGACTAAAAGGAGTGACAGTAGAACTGGATGGAGTGCACACAAAAGAAGATTTTGAAGTCATTGAGATAGTGGACGACACAACACCTTACCCAACATTTCTTTGTCTGGATTAGGTGTTTGAAAACCAATCCATAATCATCTTAAAGATTGGGAAATGGCATTTGATTCAAGAGAATACAGGGTCATCATGCCATTAGATCCATCAGAAGGGGAGAGGTTTGTAGAACCTACTTGCCTAGACTTAGAGGAAATTAGCTAGTTGTACTGAACAACTGCGCGGGATGAGGATTAAGTAAACCAAAATGCAGACAAAATAATCATTTTTTGTAGCATTACTTCATGTGCAACAGACTCAGACACTGATTTAGAGAACCAACAACAACAATTACATGAATTTTCCATGAGAAGATGTGCACAAATAGACCGCACAGTAAGATGGGTAGGCACAAAAATAAGCGAACAACCCAGTTTCCATGGAATAAACCATATGGAAACATTCTTTGAACAATATGAATATGAAGTTCCAAAGAACCAAATACTGTTATCATTTGATATAGCACTCAAGGAAATAGTTTCAATATGGTGGGGCACACACAAAGAGACAATCACCAATTGGTACCAATGCAAGCGGTTACTGTGCATAAGGTTCTACACAAAACATAAAAACAACAAACAACAGGAGTACGATGGACAAGGGGCACTAGAGAAATATTTGGAGACATGTAGAACATTGTGGAAATGGACACCCCTAGAGGAATCACCCCATTATTTTGTACATACTCTAGAGGGCATACTAGTGAATTGGTACACAGACCAAGAATTGCACAAAGGAACTGTGACCTAGATGACATTGCAAAAGAATTTTACAGTCACTTTCTCATTAGAGCATGAGAACCCCAATGTAGATGTCGATATTAATAAGATAAGAGGGGTGATATTAATCAAGGGACCATAATTTGAGCTCATAACATAAGAACAATAGCGGAACAAACACACAGTCAAGGAATTGTTGTCATGTTACCATGTGCAAGAGGAAGCACCAAATGAAGAAGATCCACGTGATATTCAGATCAAAGAAGCGGAAGGCGAGAGGGAAGTGGAAGGTCCACCTATAGAATGATAATTTATTTCCGCGCCAATCAAGAAAAATAAATTCAACATCAGGACAATTGAGAATCCCGAAATGGCCAGCATCAGATATTATTGGGATGAGAAAACAATGGAAAGTATAAGAAAGTTATTGTGTGAGTACAACAACTTGTTCCCCATAACATTTACAGAGATGAAGGGTATAGCAGGAGAGCTAGGAGAAATAAAGATACCACTTAGACCTGAACCCAAATCGATCATACAACAACCATACAAACTGAACCCAATATATAAGAAGAAAGTCAAAGATGAGATCGACATGATGCCCGAAGCCGGAATCATAGAACCAGTCGAGGAATCATAATGGATAAGCCTGATGGTATTTAGGGAAAAGAAACGAGGAATAAGGATATGCATCGACTTGAGGAATTTGAAATATGCATGCCTACATGACCTATTCCCTACACCTTTCATAGATGAAGTGTTAGAAAACATAGGAGGACATGAATCCTACTCATTCACTGATGGATTCTCAGGCTACCATCAGATCCAGATAGCACAAGAATACAAATAAAAGACCACCTTTGCGACATAATGGGGCTCATACTAGTATAGAGTCATTCCATTTGGACTAAAAAATGCACCAACAATATTTTCCAGAGTAGTCATTATTTCTTTTAAGGAATTCATGCACTAGTTTCTAGAAGTATACTTGGACAATTGGACAGTCTATAGTTTGTTGAAATAAAATGTAGAATTCTTACGGCTAATGTTAGAAACATGCAGATAGTGCCAAATATCACTAAAGATAAAGAAATTCATATTTGGAACACAATTTGGGATACTATTGGGCCATATATTATGCAAACAAGGTTTATTAGTAGATCCTGCAAAGATTGCAGTAATTGTTAACTTACCACCACCAAAAATAGTCTTTTAGCTAAGAGCGACGTTGGGACATACATGATACTATAGGAAATTTATCAAAGGGTACGTGTAGATTAATACACCAATGGAAAAGTTGTTAAGAAAGGATACTAAATTTTAGTGGAATGACGAGTGTCAACACAGTCTGGATACCCTGAAGGAAAAGATGTTCACTGTACCAATATTATTATTTCCAGAGTAGGAGAAGACATTACATGTACATGTAGATGCATCAACCATAAAACTTGGAGCTATCTCGTCCCAACCAGGAATGATAGATTTAGACCACCCTATAGCCTTTGTGAGAAGAAAGCTATCAGAATGAGAATATAACTACAACACTAGAGAGAAAGAATGCCTAGCTATGGTTTACGCACTACAGAAATTCATACATTATTTATTGGGAAAGCACTTTAAGATGTTCACAGATCACTCATCCCTAAAATACCTAGTCAACAAGCCAGTGTTGGGGGGAATAATTTGTCGATGGTTACTATTGTTTCAAGAGTTTGACTTCGAATTCATAGTCAAGACAGGAAAATTAAACATAAGAACTGACCACCTATGAAGAGTCACAAATGGAGAAGAACCTACAGATTTAGAAGAAAACTTCCCCTATGCAAAATTATATTCAGTCCAGATCACTGATGAATACTTCACAGATATCATTAAGTACTTTAACATAGGTATTGTGACGCAAGAATATAACACCATGTAGAAGAAAAACCTTGTAGTCCATGTCATAGACTATCAACTGATTGCAGGACACTTATACAAAATGGGAACAGATAGCATCTTGTCAAGGTACTTATTAGAACACGAAAGACTAAGAGTATTAATAGAATCCCATGAGGGAATCGCAGGAGTACACTACATAGGAAAATCTACCATGTAGAAGGTATTGCGCATAGGACTATCATGGTCGACAATTCACAGAGACTCAAAGGAGTAATGTAAAATATGCGATGTCTGTCAAAGGGTAGGTAAACCCAAAAAAAGAGACGGGATGCCACTACGACCACAAATAACATTGAAGGCATTCGACAAGTGGGAAATAGACTTTGTGGGACCAATCAACCCACCAGAAAAAAAGAACAGGATCTAGGTACATTATCACTGCGACAGAGTACCTAACAAGATGGGCGAAAGCAGCACCAGTAAAGTATTGTAGCGCAGAGACAACAACACACTTCTTCTTTGAACAAGTGATCACTAGATTTGGATGCACAAGAGTTTTGATGAGTGACCAAAGCACGCACTTCATAAAAAGAACCATTATCGCTATGACTAAATATTTTGAAGTCCATCATCAAAAGAGCACACCATATCACCCACGGATAAATGGAACAGTGGAAGCATTTAAAAAAATCCTCAAGAACGCGCTAACAAATATCGGTAATGTCAGAAAGGACGATCGGGACCTCAAAGTACCAACAATATTATGGGCCTACAGGACTACGTGCAAATAATTGACAGGGCGCACACCATTTAAACTGCTATATGACCAGGAAGCAGTAGTGGCATTATAATTCTTAGTACCAATCTTGCGTGTAGCAACAATTACACAGATGACAGAATGCGGCGTAGTACAAGAGAGTCTAAATTAGTTAATGACTATGGAGGAATATCGAATATTAGAAGGATTTCACCAACAAGTTCAGAAAGAAAGGGACAAATCTTGGCATGATAGACACATCAAGAAGAAAACTTTCAAGGAAGGAGATCTAATATTGACGTATGAAAAAAAGTCACTTCAGCACCCAAGAAAACTAAGAATGCATTGGCTACAACCATACGAAGTAAAATCTGTCACAGATGCATGAGTTGTACAATTGAGAGACTTATCAGGCACATAAGTTAGAGGGATGATCAATGGGATCCGACTGAAGACATACAAGGACAACTGACCACCCACCGCGCAGTAAATATATATATATATATATATATATATATATATATATACAGAATGTTAGACAGTACCAACAGAGGCAAAGTGTGCCAGAAGAAGGAAGAGCATGCACACTTAGGAATACAAACTCGGTGAGTAGAAAGACAATGACTACATAAAAAGGGAAACAAGCGGGAAAACAAAAGATGGAAAAATCTCTACGAAAATATAGAGTTAGGAGGAATTAAAGGACTGAAAGGATCGATGAGATGCCATATTAATTGTGCCAACCGGAGATGGAAAGGTAGAGTAATGGAAAGAATGAAACAACAAAATGTGCACTGAACCCATAATTAAGGAAGTGTCCTTGACAAGGTTCATGTGATTCCCATACAACACATGGACGTGGGAGAAAAGAGTCCATTTGTGAAAAGAGAATAGACAGAGAGCGATAGATGCTAAGGAGCACATAGTTGAATTTACAGAGGTCATCGAGACAATTGAAACTCAACAAATGTCCTACATTCACCACCATGGCACCACCAAAGCAAGCAAAAGCAAGCTAGAGTGCTAGACAACATAGAGTTAGAACCAGGGCATGGATACAATTGAAAGAATGTGAACAACAGCCACTGAAGGTCCTTAATCTCGAAGAAATATCATCACCAGACACAACACTAGTAAACCCCACACATGTACTGGAAGAAACCCAATAACTAACATTGGAGGCCACAAATATAGATAGATCGGTAGAGGTACATGAGAAGGAGAACTAGAATCCAAAAACCCTGAAGGAGGCACAACCAGAGAACACCGACACAGGTCTGAGAGTCAATGGAACAACCATGAATCATGAAGCGAAAATAGAGCTAGACGAGTCTCAAACCAACATATCAGACCACCCATTGGAAGGAACAGTAAAGGATGTCATAGGTTGGCCATAATGGTATTCTGAAACACAACCAGGATACGATAGAACCTCGAGCCAGCCACCATCGCTGAAAAAAGATAAGTAGTAGGTACCAAGTTCACCTCACAAGCAAGCCATCACAACCCTTGTTCTACCGCGTATACCAAATGGGGTACAAGTCAAACCAAACTTGTTGGGTTATATAGAGAAGCTCAAATACTCAGACCATGATGTAGCAGATTCTGACAAGTTTCCAGAATTTGCAAAGAGAGTATACTTGGAGACTGCGGGCATGAATCTGGTTGGGGAACTGATTGAACAACCACTTCAATGGGAAACAGGGTTGGAGAAAATAAAAATTTTAGGTATGTTGGATCTACCACATTTTGGCAGAGGTTAGTACTCAAGCGGGTGCATCAAACAACTATTAGTATTCACACATGGTGGAGACATTTCGTTGGATAAGCTCATCTCCATAGATGTCAAACTTATTGTGCACATCATAGGGTTTCCATCCCGAGGCATGGATCTCGCACAATTACTCGAAGATAAGACAAAGGAGAAAGTGCTTGCTGGGGAGATGAATAATAAATACGGTACTGATAGGGGGACACAAGGCATCATCATCAAGAAGATCAATGATGTCTCAACACAATTGGGTGCAAAAATCTTAGCATGTAAACTACTGAGAAAATGCCGCAGGGAGGAATTTCCAGTTGGGGTTGTTACAGTTGCATCTCAATGCACTGAGGGCACCACCGTGAGTTGGGAACCCTATCTCCTGATCTTATTCCTGGATGACTGCAAATATGCGCAACACTTTGGAATAAAATTTCACTACTCATGGCTAATCATGTTGATAGACATCATAGGATGGAAGGAACTGAGTTACGCATTCTTTGACACTAGACATAAGTTGAATTACAGAGCGAGGTATTTATCACTTGGTGTCATGCTAGATGCCAAAAATAAGAAAATTAACGCAGTTGTATTTGAAGGATACCTCCACGACCTGCAGGAAGCCATTTCCAAAATGTGGAGGATCACACCATAGGCTATCGTACAATATCGATACATCGCCAACTTCAAGGGCACAAGACATGCGATATGGATACAGGTGTGGAAGGAACCCGATAAGAAGTGGATACAAATGCGCTACTGTATCACAGAAGGCGACATTGACATGGTAATTAAAGACTGGGAAGATGAATGGAGTATGTCAGTTCTCACTCAAGACTTGCCAGAAAGGATAGCAGAAGAGGAGGTAGTGCAGGGAGAAACATAGACTCAAGAAGTCTTAGTGCCCAAGAAACGGAGGACGGGCCAGACAAAGACAAAGAAAACAAATGAAGGCATAGTTAAGACAGGGAGCCAGAAGGGGACAAAGAAAACAACGTAGCCAACTCAAGTGTAGCAGAAACATGCTAAGGAAGCAAAGGGGACCGCACCAAATCCCAACTCATAGGAATCGGGTGGGAATAAGAGGCCATCCATGAAAATAGAAGGAAAACATAAGAAGATTAAGGCACAAAGAACATCTCCAGAATATACGATCACAGATGATGATGGGGAAATGTAGCCCGAATGGTCCAAGATTGTCTAGCTGAGGATTTTAACAATGCTACCCACCACAGGGACAGGATTCAAGAGGAGATGGAAGACATGCAGAAGTTACTCAAGAAAATCGGGGAAGTACAGACAATATGAAGGAACATGGGAATAGGGCCATCAACACTGCAAACAGAAGAAATATTAGAAGAAGGCGAGCACGATACACTTCATACAATACCGCAGTCGAGCGCAACATTCCACATCACACCTAGTATGTTGCAGATGGATGATATCGTGGGGCAGACACCCCTGAAGGACTTAATACAAAACCATTTTTATTGTCGTGGATACCATCCAAGGCCCTACACAAGTTGCAGGTGAGCATTACCAATGAGGTACACTCTCGTGCATGCACATACTTAGTCGAATTGTAGAAGGAAATAGAGAAGTGGGATGGGTGGGAAATATTATTTGAACAAGATAAGTTCAATACCCAAGAGGAAAGGGAGCGCATGAATGGATTGGAGTAGAAACTCGCAGGAACATACGAGAATATTCCATAGACCGCGCAGACAAATGAATTCACAACAACAAAAAAGATAGATTAAATTGCCCAGGAAATTGATCAATATCAGAAGGAGATAGAGAATCTTTGGGAGTCGCTCACACCCACTAATCCACCAATAGTAAAAGAGAAAAGGATGTAGGAAGTAGTAGAACAACTACAAGAGATAAAGTGACAGGTTAGCACAACAATTGACTTCTTTGAGAATGCATCACAACTTTTGACAAAGTTGGAGGAGGACCAGAAAATATAGAAGTGGGATAATGAATAAGAAAGGATAAGAGAAGCTATATAGGACCTCAAGAAGAGGCAGAAGATAATGTCCATCACGGAGCGCATCAAAGGGGTGCAGGACATGAATAAATTGTAGAAAGAACTCGCCATTGCGCAAACACATAAGAAGGAGCGTCAGGCTCAAATGGAACCATTTCAAGAGAGGGTATCAGAAGTCCTGGCATAGGTAGAGGAAGCCAAGACATAGATGGAAAAACCCAGGCAAAGTGCATGAAATTTCTCGATGACGGAATTGCAGTCTAGATAGTGGAAACACTCAAGGACAAGATTGCACGGGCACAAACATAAGCACCAAAGCTCTAAGAAAAGTTCCAAGTGGTCACCAAGGAGATCAAAAATTTGTGTTAGATGGATCGAGATAAGCCACATGTCAATGTTGCGGGCCTATTGGAAGCATACTAATGTGGAAAGACAAGGTGATTTTGGGAAAGAAAGCATGCATGAGGAAAGTGACAACTGGAAGGAAGAACATCACACGCGGATACAGGGAAGACATAACAACGATAGGGTTAAGGTTTTGGGAATATATTGTAACGGTTGAAGAGCCAGAAAATATATAAATAACGATACTTAGGTATCATAGTGCGTTCGATTCATATTTTTCTAGAGATAAGTCGTTATTGTAGAGAGAGTTGTTGTAGCTAGTCAATATGTAATATTTTGTTGTATTACCTAATTTTGTAAGTTGTTGAGATGAAGAGGATGAAGGAGCGAATATCTTGAGGGTTAAATTGTAGGCTAAGGATCCTGGTACAATCTAGTCCACCTCACATAGATCTTACCCGATTGGGGAGAATTGTAACACGTGCGACGTGTAGAGAAAAAAATACTATAATAAAATAACCGAGAGTTATATCTTTGAGGACGTATCCCATGAGGGGTTGAAGCATGGTAACATATGTGTTATGTGATTAATGTATGCATATGTTTATCTTCTCTCAGTAGTTATTTTGATGTTTAATGAATGAGTTGCTATATTTCTTTCTTATTCCCAAATGATAGTAATTGCGTTTACAGGTTATAATAATAGTTCAATATACAGTTCCTTTATTTTTCACTCAATCCTAGGCTCTAAACACATGAGTATTACATCCATCCATTAAAGTTATCTCAAGTGAGACGGTGCATCGGATTCTGTTCGTTGTGTTTCCTTTTAGTTTACCATGAAGGTCGGTAGTTTTAGAGGCTTTGTTGGAAAACCAAACAGACATGAACACTAGGTCGTTAAAATCAGAAAGGATATAAGATAGACAAGTCCAACAAGTATTTTTCGCTTTTTTGGGTGCCCAAATAGGAATAATGTTTTCCAACTATATAGCCATGGCAGGGCTTCTGCATTTTTTAGGCACCTAAATAAATAAAAAAACAATGATCTCCAACTATACTTTTATGGTAGGATATCTTCATTTTCTCGGTGCCCTAACTGAAAAAAAGGGGATCAACATGGGTTGAAGCGTGATCTTGAGATCTTCAGAACTCCCTATAAGGATTGGGGAGTTTGGGCATTGAAATTGAGACAAGAAGGTGCATTTATTGTTGATCTACAAGCGCATAAGATTGTTCAGTCCAGAAATGGGAAGAATGAGGACAAACCCCATACAAAGTATCAAACTGTGAATAAATCGGGCCCATCCTATGAACCATCGAAATGGCTTGCTCCTCTAGGTAGAACCATCATGCATTTCCAATAATATTGGAAATTTGGCATTGTTAAAATTGGTAGTGATAGAACATGTCATTATCATAAGAAAATGTCCATAGTGATCTTGCTTCATGGTAAAATAGTAATTAACAAGTTTCGTGTTCCCCATTTGGGGCTTTGGTTATAGCTCAGATAAAATATCGAATCTTCGTTGGTTTTGTGTTGTCTTGTGTTTGGCAGACTTTTGTTGATATCTCATGGGCTCGATTATTTTCTCATGGGAACATATACCACATGTAAGAAAAAACCAATGCCACATGTGTTTTTTTTATATCAAATTGTTTGATGCTTAGGTTATGTGTGCTTCTATACAGACCCTTGTGGGTTCTCACTTGGCACCTTTTGTGCTCATGCATTTCCTTGTGCCTCGACTTTCAATACATTTAGGGTTTACTTGGCTCTTGGTTGTATGCTTCGTTCAAGAAAATTAATGATACATTAAAGATCTTGGTGGTTTTTCTATGATCTTAAAGAATATACAGGAAATTCTTTGCGTTTTAATATAATCTCTTTGACAAAAATGTATTAAGTGGCTCATTTTAGCACTTTTACTTGATCGATGAACTTCGAAAAAATAATCTTTAGGAATATTTTGAAATAAAATTATATACGTTATGTGAAGTCCAATGGAACTATCATATCAACCACATAAAAGTAAAATTCAAATTCATCTTAAAAATCAAATTTCTCATTGTTATACTTATGGTTAAGTTGATAGTACAATAATTTTACTTGAACATCCGAAAATTGATTTTCCTGTGGCTTTTTTATTCTTCTCTTATGAAAACACATCCTGAAAAACTTTTAGGATGACTCGCTTTATCTATTATTTGATTGAATATATTGTTCACCTGTTTAATACACTTCATAGTTACTATTAATACCATCAATGGGGATTTCTTACACCAATTCCCTCTTCCGAAAATTTCCGCCCCCTTTCTTTTTTCCCTCTGCTTTCCCTTTTTGGTTACTTAGTCATTTTTCGAAAAATTTCTAGGTGTGTAGGTTGGCGGATTCATGTGTTCATATTTCCACTGATACTTTTATATCATCAGTCCGATCAACTGCTTCCCCGTTCCATATTCAACAAACTTTTTGGATCGCGAGTTCCCGAGTAGGCGAGCTCAACATTGTGTTTCCAATGTTCCTCTGCCTTCAAACAACACTTGGACTTTCCCGATCTACAAATTGACAACCAAATTCCCTTTTATGTTTCTCGTTTAGTTTCTATTTCTGGTTACTTGGCCATTTTTCATAATGTATCATTCTTTTATATACAACACCCGAAGTTCTGCAATATACAAATTGTTCGTCGAAGTCTGTCATTGTCCCCTGTTCCGTGTTACACATTTTGCAATCAAAAGTTGGAATATCAACCATAGAAGATTAAAATTCAAATTCGTCTTAAAATTCAAACTCATCCTTGTTATACTTATGGTGAAGTTGACAGTAAAATAATTTTACGTAAACATCCTGAAATTGATTTTCCTGTGGATTTTCGATGCTTCTCGCATGCAAACACATCTTGGAAACTATAAACATGGATCGCTTTATCTATTCCTTTATTGAAGATATGTTTAACCTATTTAACGCACTTCATAGTTACTCTTAAGACCATCAAGGGGGTTTTCTTACACCAATTCCCTCTTTAGAAAATTGCCATTCCCTTTCTTTTTTTCGTCTTCTTTCCCTTTCTGGTTACTTAGTTGTTTTTCGAAAAATGTCTAGGTGTGCGGTTTGGTCGATTCACTTGTTCATATTTCCACTGATACCTTTATATTATGAGTCTGATCGACCGCTTCCCCATTCCATATTCAACAAAAAAATTTGATTGCAGGTTCCCGAGTAGGCGGGCTCAACATTGCATTTCCATTGTTTCATCGGCTACAAACAACACCCGAACTTCCCTAATCTATAAATTGAAAACCAAATTCCCCTTTATTATTTTCATTTACTTTCCCTTTCTGGTTACTTAGTCATTTTTTTTGAATGTCTAATGACTTTATATACAACACCTAAAGTTCCACAATATACAAATTGACCGCTGAAGTCTTTCATTGTCCCCTATTCCATGTTACACATTTTGTAATCAAAAGTTTGGATACATACAATTTGACCATCAGGTCCTCACGTCTCTTAAGTAGAACTTGTGACCCTGTTTTCAATCCCATCAATATGCCTTGTTCCGAGTATGTCTCGTGCTTTTATATCACGAGTCCGACCATCCGTTTACGCATTGCATACTTGGACACTATTTCCATCGTTGGTTTAAGGCCATGGTTTCTCAACATTACAGTTCCATTGTTCCATGACCTACAAACAACACCTTAAATTCCGCGATATACAAATTGACAACCAAAATCCATCATTGTGCCCTGTTCCACATTACACATTTTGCAGTCAAAAGTTTAGAGACATACAATTTGACCATCGACCACTCACGTCTCCTGAGTATAACTTGTGACCCTATTTTGAAGCTCGACCGATCGCTTTCCATACTTGGCCATTTCTTGGAATCTCTTTCGCGGGTTGGCGGGTCGACGAAATGTGCAATGCTACCTTCACACTTATTTCGATATATGACATTATTAAGATTTAATGCTAATATCCCATCATGCAGGAACCGTTAATATTTTAAATAATGTCCAAAAGGCTGGAGCAAATTTGTCATTAATACGAATTAAACCAAGATTTGTGGAGGGTTGTGTTATCCTTTCCAAGTGTTCATTTCAAGCATCATTCAATCTCTTTTGTGCATCGTCTGGTTTACATCTTTACGAAATAACTAATCCTTAATCACTCTTCACCATCACTGCCACCTTCAAACGTTTTTCTAAATATGAAATTAGTAAGGTTTATGGTAACAACTCATTACACAAACAATGGAGATTGTCATTGTTCAACAAAAGGCTCGAAGAGATATCCAATTGACACACATTAAACCAATATTTAAGGAGGGATATATTATCCCTTCTGAATGTTCATTTCAAACATGATCTAGAGAAAATGAACATTATCGTTAAATTATGGAAGTAGTTTAACATCAATTCTTTCCATATACAATAAACACCTTCGGACATGATGACCAAAATTTTCAGTGCTCAAAGGCATATTCTTACTAATCATCTCCCTCTGCCTAGGAGAAAAAAAACAGATGGTCTCTTGGTGCACCGGGAGACATATTTCATGCCAAATAATTCCAAGGCAACCCCATCTTATCAAACAGCTCACCCACCGACGTTGATGGATGGCACAGAGGTTGATGCAGTCGATTTCGAGCCGAAAGAAGATGATCTGAAGGAAGATGATACAACGATGGATGATGGAAATGAAGTTGATTTTCCCACTCCTGTGCCCAAATTGAAATCAACCATAATGGGGGACACTTCTAGACTCGGTGATGGAATCCTTGACAAGCCCAAAGGAAGGGGTTTAAAAAATGAAACTGATATTGAATGCAATAGCCACTTTGCAGCTCAAGAGTAGGAATTCTAGAGGCCCAAATTAGTCTGTTCTAGTAGGAAGTCTTTCACTGTAAGGAAATGGTCTCTTGATTCTCTCAGAGATATATTTCAAGCCAAATAATTATTCAATTGTGGGACCACTCTCCTATTCTCTAGATATACAATTAACATATTAGGGGATGAGGACCAGAACTCCCACTGGTGCAAGGCATATTCCTACTACTCATTTCCTTCCACCCAGAATGGACTAATTTGGTCCTTTGGAATTTCTCATGCAGCCTATGTCCATGAAGTCATTGCCTATAAGGAGGGGGTATCTTGGTCCCCTCCCTCCCAAAATGAATTAATTTGACCTCTCGAATTGAGCATGTAGGTTGCAAGGACTTCCTAAAAAAAGCATGGTAATGAGTTTTGTATACATGTTGAAAAGCATCTCGATGACTCTTGCATCTTGTCCCACTAGAGGAACAACACATAATTATATGCATGTTTTTTTTTTTTTTAGATCCTATACCTATATTTATGACAATTATGTTCAATGTTTCGGTGCAAAGAACTCAGTCCAATTTATATGGATAGATATACACTGCTCAATATTTTTTTTATGTATTTACTATTAAACAATTTTCCTTGGAATATTGTTTTTTTCTTATTTGTTGTATTTAACACCTCTTCTCATTAGCATCGTTCGATACAACGATGGATGATGGAAGTGAAGATGGTGTTCCCACTCCTATGCCCAAATTGAAATCAACCATAATGGGGGGCACTTCCCGGCTCGGCGATGGAGGCCCTGACAAGACCAAAGGAAGGGGTTTAAAAAAAGAAACCCATGTTGAATGCAATAGCCTCTTTGCAGCTTGAGAGTAGGAGTTCGAGAGGCCCAAATTAGTCTATTCTGGGTGGAGGTCTTTCATTTTAATGAAATGGTCTCTTGATTGTCCCAGAGATATATTTCAAGCAAAATAATTATTCAATTGCAGGACCACTCTCATGTTCTCTAGATATACAATTAACATCTTAGGGGATGAGGAATAGAACTCCCACTAGTGCAAGGCATATTCCTACTACTCATCTTCTTCCGCCCAGAATGGACTAATTTGGGCCTATGGAATTGCTTATGCATTCTCTGTCCCTGAAGTCTTTGCCTCTAAGGAGGGGGTCTCTTGGTCCCCTCCTGCCCAGAATGAATTAATTTTACCTTTCGAATTGAGCATGCAGGATGCACGTACTTCCTAAAAAGAAGCATGGTAATGAGTTTTGTATGCATGTTGAAGAGTATCTTGATGACTCATGCATCTTGTCCCACTAGAGGAACAACACATAATTCTATGCATGTTTTTTTTTTTTTTTGTAGATCATGTACCTATATTTATGACAAATATGTTCAATGTTTCAGTGAAAAGAACTGAGCCCAATTTCTATGGATAGATATACACTGTTCAATATTTATTTTATGGATTTACTATTAAACAATTTTCCTTGGAATCTTGGTGGTTGCTTATTTTTTGGATTTAACACCTCTTCTCATTAGCATGGTTTGATAGTCTGGTAGTTCTTCAATATTGTATTGGCTCAAGTAATTTGATCTAATATGGAGGATCAGATAATTATATGAAAATGCATTGTGTCGATCCCATCAGGATTCTATGGAAACAAAAATTAATTTCAGACAGTTTCAAAGCAACACTCAATTCTATTCATAATGCAGATAGAACATATAAACACTAATTCATGATGTGACAGTGGGGGGCCCACATTAGAAATTTTGTTTTCATCTCAACCTTGTTGAGATAACAATTTCTTATTTCCCTTTCACTTCCTTGATTCCTTTACTCCAAAAGGAAACATTTTATTAGTTCTCCATACCCTGGCCTCTATTTGAGGACTTTTTACTTTATTAATGAAATTACCAAATTTCTTCTTTGAGAATAATCATAATCATAATCATAATAATAATAATAATAAATGATCTATGGTGGTTGTATTCAATTGATACTATGAAATCAACCACAATATTAAAATTCAAGACCGTCATTGTTGTTTCTAGACATGCAATTTTTAAGATTTAATGCTAACAACCCATCATGCAAGAAGTTTAGTACTTAATATAATATGTCAAAAAACACAATTACTCCCACAAGTTGCAATCAAAATAGATCTTCAATAAAGCATTTTCTCACACCCCTTTTAATGGTACAAGAACAATAGAAAATGAGTAAGTGGATAAAATATTGCACTAGAAAATGATGGTTTTGCAACAATGAGACTTGTTTGAGACCAATTCCCTCTTATGAAAATTTCCCTCCGCTTTTCTCTTTTCCCACTCTTTTATCCCCTTCTTTTCCCTCTTCTGTACTTAACCAAATTCTCCTTTATTTTTCCCCTATACTTTCTCTTTCTGGTTACTTAGTCGTGTTTCAGAAAATGTCTTGTTGCACGGGTTGGTGGATTAACAGATTCACATTTTTATTCATGTTTTTATATCATGATTCTGACTGAGCACTTCCCCTTTCCATACCTAGCCACTTTTTCGATAGTGGTTTCCCTCCTAGGTGGTCTCTAAATTGCACTTCCATTGTTCTATGACATGCAAACAACACTTTGTCTTCTGCGATATACAAATTCACTTCTGGAATACCACATCATCCCCTCTGCCATCTTACACATTTTGCAGTCAAAATTTCTGATACATACAATTTGATCGTCGGGGACTCCCATCTCCTCACGAACCCTTGTCACCCCATTTTGAAGCTCGTCCGACTTCTTTCCAGACTTGGCCATTTCTTGGAATCTCTTTGGTGGATCGTTAGGTTGATGGGTTCAGGAAATTTCCAATTCCTAGTCATTGTTTCATGTGCCCACCACCTTCAGACTTCTTTCCAAGTATATGAAATAAGTATACAACTTCTCCATAAACATGTAGAAAATATCATGCGAGGAAATGGGATATATATTACATATTTGAATATATTAGCCCTTATTTTCTCTTTTCTATACTTAACCAAATTCCCGTTTCTTTTTCCCCTCTACTTTTTCATTTTTGGTTACTTCGTCGTTTTTCTGAAAATGTCTAATTGCGTGGGTTGGAGGACTCATGAGTTCACATTTGGACTCGTGCTTTTATATCGCGACTCCAACCGATCGCTTCCCATTCCATACCTAGACACTTTTCTGATCACGGATTCCCGGGAAGGCGAGCTCTACATTGTACTTCCATTGTTTTAGGACCTGCAAACAACACCCAGACTTCCGTGACATACAAATTTATTGTTGGACTCCTGCATCATACCCTCTTCCATGTTACACAGTTTTCACTCAAAATTTCTAAGACCTGTAATTTGACCTTCGCGTCCTCACATCTTCTGGGGAACTATTGTCTCCCCATTTTGAATCTTATGCGTCCTCTTAACATACTTGGCCATTTCTTGGAATCCCTTTTGCAGATTGGCGGGTTGATGAAATCTCCAATTCTTAATAGTTGTTTTATGTTCCCGCCACCTTTTCACTTATTTCCAAGTATGCAATAACTGAGGTTTAATTCTAACATCTCACCATGCCTCTAGGAGACAGACATACTAATTGTCCCTACAAAACTTGTCCAGAAACATGCAGAAAATATCATGCCAGGTAATGGGATATCTATTACAAATATCAATATATTAGCGAAACCAAGTCCCACCGACCGTTTCCCTATTCCATACTTATCGAATTTTTCGTTTCCAGGTTCCCTAACAGGAGGACTACACTTCCATTGTTCCTTGACCTGCAAACAACACCATGGCTTCCGCGATATACAAATTGACTTCTGGACTCCCACATCATCCCCTCTTTCATGTTACACTTTTTGCACTCAAAAGTTTCAATGCATACAATTTCACTATCGGGGCCTCACATCTCCTCGAGAACCCTTGTCACCCTATTTTGAATTTCGTCTGACCACTTTCCACACTTGCTCGTTTCTTGGAATCTCTTTCATGGATCATCAGGTTGGCGGGTTCAATCAATTTCCAATTTCTAGTCATTGTTTCTTGTCCCTGCCACCTTCACACTTCTTTCCAGGTATATGCAATAAGTATACAACTTCTCCAGAAACATGTAGAAAAAATCTTGCCAGGAAATAGGATATCTATTACAGATTTCAATATATTAGCCCTTCTTTCCCCTCTTTTATACTTAACCAAATTCACATTTTTTTCCCTATACTTTATCTTTCTGGTTACTTAGTTGCTTTTCCTAAAATGTCTAACTGTGTGGGTTGGAAGACTCACAGTTTCACATTTTCACTCGTGCTTTTATATCGCAACTTCAACCGACCGCTTCCCCATTCCATACCTAGCAACTTTTTTGATCGCGGATTCCCAGGAAGGTCGGCTCTAGATTTCACTTCCATTATTTCGTGACCTTCAAACAACATCCTGACTTCTGCGATATCCAAATTTATTTCTAGACTCCCACATCATACCCTCTTCCGTGTTACACATTTTGGACTCAAAATTTACGAGACCTACAATTTGAATTTCGGGTCCTCACGTCTCTTAGGGAACTATTTTCATCCCATTTTGAGGCCCGTTTGTCCACTTTCCATACTCGGCCATTTCTTTGAATCTATTTTGCGGATCGTTGGGTTGGAAAGTTCATGAAATCTCAAATTCCTAATCATTGTTTCCTGTGCACGCCACCTTCGCACTTCTTTCCAAGTATGCAATAATTGAGCTTTAATGCTAACAAATCACCATGCCTCCAGGAGACATTCATACTAGTTGTCCCTACACAACTTTTCCAAAAAAATTTAGAGAATATCATGTTAGGTAATGGGATATATATTACAAATATCAATATATTAGCGCAAACGAGTCCCACCGACTGTTTCCCCATTCCATACTTACTGAATTTTTCGTTTTGGGTTCCCAGACAGGCGGACTACACTTCCATTGTTCCTTGACCTACAAACAACATCTCGACTTCTGCGATATACAAATTGACTTCCAGACTCCCACATCATCCCCTCTTTTGTGTTACACATTTTTCACTCAAAAAATTTGATACCTACAATTTCATCGCCAGGGCATCACATCTCCTCGGGAACCCTTTTCACCCTATTTTGAAGTTCGTTCGACCGCTTTCCACATTTGGCCATTTCTTGGAATCTCTTTCTTGGATTGTCGGGTTGGAGGGTTCAGGAAATTTCCAATTCCTAGTCGTTTTTTTCTGTGCCCACCACCGTCACACTTCTTTCCAAGTATATGAAATAAGTATACAAATTCTCTAGAAACATGAAGAAAAAAGATTTCCAAGAAATGGGATATCTATTATATATTTGAATATATTATCCCTTATTTCCCCTCCTCTATACTTAACCAAATTCCCATTTCTTTTCCCCCTCTACTTTCTCTTTCTGGTTACTTAGTTGTTTTTTTATGAAAATCTCTAACTACACAGGTTGTCTGAATCACGGGTGCACATTTTCTCTCGTTCTTTTATATCGTGACTCTGACCGACCGCTTCTCCATTACATACCTAGCCACTTTTCCGATTGTGGATTCTTGGGCAGGCGAGTTCTAGATTGCACTTCCATTGTTCTATGACCTGTAAACAACACCCCGACTTCCACAATATACAAATTTACTGTCAGACGTCCACATCATACCCTCTTTCATTTTACACAGTTTGGACTCAAAATTTCTAAGACCTACAATTTGATCGTTGGGTTCTCATGTCTCCTGTGGAACTATTTTCATCCCATTTTGAATCCCGGTCGTCCTCTTTCCATACTTGGCCATTTCTTCAAATCTCTTTCGCGGATTGTTGGGTTGGCATGTTCACGAAATATCCAATTCCTAATTGCTATTTTTTGTGCCCGCCACCTTCGCACTTCTTTCCAAGTATTCAATAAATGAGCTTTAATGCTAACATCTCACCATGCCTTGAGGAGATAGTCATACAAACTGTCACTACACAACTTGTCCAGAAACATGCAAAAAATATTGTGTCAGGTAATGGGATATCTATTACAAATATCAATATATTATCCAGAATGAATCCCACCGATTGTTTCCCTATTCCATACTTACCGACTTTTACACTTGCGGTTTCTTGGACATGTGGGCTCAATATTTCCCTTGCATTGTTCTGTGACCTACAAACAACACCCAAAATTCTGCGATATACATGCTGAAAATATATTTCTAAGTAGTGTGATATATATTACAAATTCAATATATTAGCAAAAATGAGTCTGACCAACCGTTTCCCTATTCCATACTTAGCCACTTTTTCGATTTTTGGTTCCCAGATAGGCGGTCTCAAGATTACCCTTCCATTGTTCCATGACCTACAAACAACACTCATAATTCCGCAAATATAGAAACCAGTCGTTGGAATGCCTCATCATGCCATTTTTCATTTTATGCCTTTTGCAGTCAAACTTTCTGAGACATACAATTTGATCATCGGTACCTCACCTCTCCTGAGAATTCCTTGTAACCCTATTTTGAAACCCGTCCAACCGTTTTTATAAAACATTGTTTATAAAAATACACACACACACACACACACACACACACACACACATATATATATATATATATATATATATTATAAAGACATATAATTTGACTGTCGGGCGCTCACCTCTCATCTATATCCGTTGCAATCTTACTTTCAATCCCGTCTAGCTGCTTTTCATACTTATATATATAAAAGAGTCTTATTTATAATAAAAGAATTTTTTATAAAAAAATTATTATTATTATTATTATATATATATAGATATATATATAAGATCTTACTTCTAAGTATGCAATTAGTAATCTTTAATGTTCAACCAAGATTTGAGGAGATCTCCCATTAATACGCATTAAACCAAGATTTGCAGAGGTTATATTATCCCTTCCGAGTGTTAATTTCAAACATAATGGAATGTGGTTTGCGCTTCATTGTGTTGACTCGTTCATGAAACTTCCAATCCTTAATTCTGAAAACAAGTCTGACTAACTGTTTCCCTATTCCATACTTAGCCACTTTCCTGAAATTCTACAAATATACAAACTGGTCGTTGGACTGCCCCATCATGCCCTCTTCCGTTTTACACGTTTTGGAGTCAAAATTTCCAAGACATACAATTTGATCATAGGACACTCACCTCTCCTCAGTATCCCCTGTAACCTTATTTTGAAGCCCATCTTACCAGTTTTCATACTTGGCCATTCCTTACATACTCTTCCCCATCTTCGTCACCCTTGCACTTGTTTATAAACACACACACACACACACACACACACACATATATATATATATATATAAGGTCTTATTTCTAAATATGTAATTAGTAAACATTAATGCTAATAGCTCATCATTCAGGAACCCTATAGATTTTCATTGATGAGTGAAAGGCTCGAGGAGATCTCCCATTAATATGGATTAAACCAAGATTTGTGGAGGGTTATATTATCCCTTTTGAGTGTTAATTTCCAACATCATGGATTGTCGTTCACGCGTCGTTGGGTTGGCGCATTCACGAAACCTCCAATCCTTAATTACTCTTCATTGTACCCTCCACCTTTGCACTTCTAAGTATGCAATAAGTAATATTTAATGCTAACATCTCATCATGCGACACCCATAGATCTTGTCATTAATAAGTGAAAGGATTGAGGAGATTTCCCATTCAAACGCATTGAACCAACATTTACAGAGGGTTATATTATCCCCTCCAACTGCTCACTTGAAACATCATCTAGAGAAAATAGACGTTCTCATAAACTTATGGTACCATATCAACAACATTATTGTGGAGATACAATGAACATCTTCGAGCGCGAGGACCAGAAATTCCAGTGGTCCAAGGAAAATTCTTACTACTCATCCCCTTCCACCTAGAACAAAATAATTTGGACCTATGGAATTTCTTGTGTAGGATGTGTCCCTGAAGTTTTCGACTGTAAGGAGATGGTCTCTTGGTGTGCCGATAAATATATTTCAGGCCAAAGAATTATTCCACTGCGGGACCACTCTCCTGTTTCTTTGTCACCTCAAGTCTTCCGCTGGATGTTAAGATTGTCGCAACCAACATCGATGTTTAGAGGAGAAGACTCCAAGAAGTTTCTAATAAATCATAATAACGGGTTTGATTGAGTTCCTAGAAGACCTAATGGTAGTTCCTAAAGATATCATAAGCTTGCAGGTTAGCTCATTTAGAAATCCATTCTGGGAAATTCCCTGGTTGTTTACAAGAATAACGAGATAGGAATCCACCACAACTATTTCCCACATGGTTCTTTATATTTTTTATTTCACAGTCAAGGAATAATCCATTTTTTATTGGGGGAAGCTAATTTCCTTTGAAATTTGTTCCCAATTGTCAAACTTCAAAAAGGAGAAGAAATTTTATATGTCATGCTACTTGGTTTTCGCGATAGCACATTGATGTATGTTTCCAAAACTGTCTCTATCCAAGAAGGTAAACTGTGAATTCGACCTGGTAACCTTCTGGTACCAGGCCTTATGGAGGCATAGGGCCTTCCACTGTTTTTATGAGGTTTTTAATGAATTTGCCTATGTTTTCAAAGTTTTATTATTAAGAAAGGACTCTCCCCACATATATGACCAAGGAACCAAGTTTTTGGACAAGAAGGGGGCACTTGAAGAAATGGAGAATTGCAGTGTGATAAGGATTTTTGGCTCCAAAGAAAAACTTGTTCTCCTTCCATGTCACATTACGGACATAATGTTTGTTACAAAAATAGAAAATAAATACAACTATTGGTTACATCTATTCCATGAGAAGAGAAAAAAATAGTTCATTCATTTGCCTTAGAAAGTTGGGGACTTTGTGTTGAGGAGCATCAACAAAATTGATGAATTCATAGCCCATTTCAACAACTTGAACCTAAGATATGATGAAAGGCTAAGAGGGTTCGACCCTAAGAGACACCTGAGCGAAAACAAACACAATGACGACAACACTCCTGCTTATGACGACGACAACCTAGATGCATTGCAAAGCACCATTGAATTGTACAAGCAATAGGGAAAATGCCTCGGTCAAAAGAGTGTTCAATCCCTGGATACCACTCCCAAAAATACGACATTCATGAGCATCGCTCCAACGACCCACCCCAGTAAGAAAAAAACCCATAATTATTCAAATGGAGGAGGAGATAACAACCCTCCTCGTACTAATATTGATATTTCTCACAAGCTTCTCGTGAAGAAGAAGAGAAAAAAAATTGTACGACAAGTGGAAGAGTCTGAAATTGAGAGTGAGAGAATGGAACTTGAGACTAATCTGGATAGCATATTTTTCAACCTTGATTAGCCCAAAGATGCGATCCAACATAGTTTCCTAATGGACATAACTAATACTGAAATTTTTGAAGAAGATGAATACTTTGTATTCTAGAGCATTGTTTTTTACAGCGTGTCTACAAATTTAATTATTGAAAAGAGAGATGTAAAAAATAAGAAAGGGAAATCTTGTTCATAGATTAACCTTGAGAACATGTGGCCATGCCAAATCTGCTGACTTCACAAAGAAATCATAGATTCTCTTGATGATTCCATTGGAGGCATTGAGGCCGAGAATGTCATACTGAAGGACCAAGTCAAGGAACTGGAGGAAGCTTTGATTCCTATGCCATTGCATTCCAGTCCTTTAGCAATAGCCATGCTTTCCACCCCTACAGCCAAGTTAAAAGGATCCTCCAACCTCCTTGCATCGTGTAGAGTATATGTGGAGAACAATATCAAGAAAATAATGGAATTGATTACTAAGGCCTGGGAAACATCACAAAGTATGGCTTCCCTTGGAACGAGGGAACATGATTTGCACAAACATTTGCAGGCGGATTTAAACAATGAAGAACATTTCTATTTAGACACGATCATACCTTTTGGCACCCATGTCAGCAACATGAAAGAATTGTGAAGAAGACTAGAAGATCTCCCCTCCCAAAACTGAATCACTCAATTAAATGCATGCTGGAAAGAGAAAGTGAAGAACCTGCATCTCATTGTCGAATCATGTGAACAAGCCATATCAAAGAAATAAAAATTATTCAGAAAGATGACCGAAATAGACTTAGCCAGAAGGACCAACGAGGTCCAAGACCCCAACTTGATGGTCAAATCCTTTCCCTTAACTAAGAAATCCTTCGACAAACAAGTTGATATTTTTAAGGGGTTGTATTTAGAAATGTTTTACAACATCCTTAAATACGGTGAATATGACGTGGACAACTGGCTAGTCGACTATTCGGTACCAAATGAAGAAATTGATGAGGCTCTGCGTAATTTTTCTATCGATCTAAGGGAATTAGAAAATGAACTTTTCAACATAAAAGTACAGAATGAGATCAACGTGGCCCCCTTGAGAAGCTACATTGAAGAATGGGTCCAAAGGGAAATGGAGCAGGTCGTCGATGAAAGACAATAGGCAGTTGGCACGATTCCAATAGTCGTCGACGACAACAATAAAAAGGCATCAACACACAAATCGAAAAAATGGTGATATGTATCTTCACTGTAAGTCTATACTGATCACATCCTTCTTTGTTTATTAGTGCATTTGTTCCACCTTTTTAAATAGAAAATGTCTAGCCAAAGACTGATACCTTCCAATTTATTTTTTTCAGGTATTTCTCTCTATTGTTGCCCACTTATTATTTCCACAGCCCTATTTCTTGTACATATTTCTCTTATGGTCCGTGGGAGCCCCAATCCTAGTCTATATGACAAGCGCATTTAAATTTCCAGGAATATGTAATAGAATATTATGTTTTGATATATTTCAAATAAAACTATTTTTATCTCCTTTTATATTTATGTGCTCAATTTTTTTTTATCTTCAACTATGTTAATGTCAAAAAATTGTGTTTATTTAATTTGATTGTAACTTTATGTGTGTCTTCTGTGTAGTATCTTTGTCTCATGCATACCTACCTCTAACTAGTTGGAAGAATACAAAAATCATTATGAATGAATTTCATAATACATTGAAGAGATAAAACATGCAAGGTAAGAATGAAAATTTCGAACATAGCAAGTCACACTACTGGTAAGAACAAATATTTCGAACAGAGCAAGATGGATTATATATTTTCAAAAACTAAATGAGGCTATAGAGGCCAAGTGTCATTTCGCATGAATACCACCTATGCTTCATGCTACTTGCCACATCTCCGCTGCAATTTCCATTTGCCTCCGCTATTTTTTCTCCATCTATATGCACGTATTCCCAATTCAACTAGACAGGGACTATACTGCTATGTAACACTCGTTTTTGTTATAAAATGAAATTTTAATTTTAAAAATATACTCAAAACATAAATGTCAATTGAAATTATAACCAATTCTTTTACCAACCAAAAATACCAACTCACTGTTTTAAATGGGATGTATTTTAAAACGATAAAATATAATATTTTCTATTATAAACTGATATGGATATGAATGATATTAGCTGTCATTATTAATGAGCAAGAAGGTCGATTCTAGAAGGTCCAACATTGCAAAGAAACATTGGTTTTTAAAGAAATTAATAATAGTATCCTTAACCTTACGAGGATGAAAACTTCATACACGATAAAACGGTCCTCGCTTCAAATAGCCATTACATGATGTATATATATTGGTAATCATACGCTTCATATCAACTTCATATGAAAGATAAGTTTAATATCAACTTCATACAAAGATAAAGTACTTACTAAATACTCAATTAAAAGGAAGAAAATACTCACTAAATTCTCAATTAAAATGAATCTGCACTGTTTATTTTATTTTATTTATAGGCATCCTTCAGTAAACGCCACAATTGATTAAGAGTAGAGCAAGCTCCATTCAGTTGGATCTTCAATATGCCTTCTCACCGACATAATTGCCAGGGGGATCGTAGTTGCACGTAATGAAAGTGTCACCGTTGTCGCAGATGGCCCTTGCGCAGCCGACTCTGCGAGAATTCTTCCACACTATTTGAGAATAGTGCCCGCATTTGGCATTTTCGTCGCAAGTACGACTGTTATAGTTGAAGGCAGTGTACTCGCTGATCCATAAGGCGGCTGCATCCTTTGGCTGCCAGCTACTTCCGCCACCCCAGAAGAGATTTTCGCCATATGGCCCATTCGAGTGCTGCAAAGCGCAGTCATCTGTTCTCTGATTCGCATATGCCTGTGCGTAGCTGGCAACTGTGTCATCCCACAAAAGCGGAGGAACCCCAACTTTGGCTCTCGCGTCGTTTTGGGGTTCAACGAATTCGGACACCAACTCTTGATCATCTGCAGCCAGAAGAACTGCTCTGGAAACCACACAGAATAACAAGTTAAAGCAAAGGGTCAGTTGAAAGCGGAGAAACATTGTCATCTTCATTAATCTTCCTGTCAGCTTTCTACAATCGTTGATAGCCTTGCTATTCTCCTCCTCGATTTATAGCATTGCTATTCTCCTCCTTGCTATCATCGTTTGCAAGTTTGTTCTTTCGATCTCTTCGTTTAGCCTTCTTCATTTAATGTAATGAAACTTAAGAAGGCAAATATCCCTACGGTAATGGCAGATTCGGGTTGGGTGTCTTATAGGTTATGATTTTGTTCTTATGTTATAGCCGCAGATCCCTATATATTAGTTTTTGATCATATCCCTGCATGTCTATGTTACTATTTTGCAATGCTATTCCTATGAAATAACCTCTCTACATTGACATAAGCCTCGTGCTTGTTCATTAAAACCTCTTCACACTACTTAAAATTAAATATAAACAATATATTTAAATAAAACGAATCAACTCCCACATATATTTAACACGCATTTTATGTGACAGCTATTGCCTAACGTACGTCATCATCATTCAATGTGTGACACAAACTTAAAATATGCTTATCATTCCGTAACGAAAGAAAAATAATAGGTTTGTAAATCTGAATTCATATACCATCCTATAAGTAAATCTATGTTTATCATTCTTAAAAAAAAATTAAAAAATATTTAAAAATTATGAAAAATTTCTTAAAAGATATGTTTTAAGATTTAAACAAAATGATATCAATTATTACTAGAGTTTCACTATCATTAATAGGTTTCTAAATTTGAATTCAATTACCTCCTATATATTGGAAGATAATAAATTCCCCATGTATCCTTACCATTACCAATAATGACACCATTCATGTTAAGTATTCAAGTTAAATTTTTAAATTTCAATTATAGATAGTCTAACAATTATTATGATAAATATTTATACTTTTATGTTTTAAAAATTAAATTTTATGTTTATTTTATATGTCATATATATTTATATATAATAAATAAATTGATTTGTAGATAAATTAATTGAGTTTTAATGAAAGTTAATCATCATATAATATCTATAATAAATATACTATATATTTAACAATTATTTTTATTATGTATTTGTTTTAAAATTCGCTACCTCTTAATAATACCAACAATGAATTTTACTCTTTTTAAACACATCTATTACTTAAATAAATAAACACATCTAAGTGACATCCCTTTTAACTAAATTACATCCCTTTTAAGTAAACTCGTAGCCATTTTATGTAACCCTCTAACTTTATCTTCTAGTCCTAGACACATCCTTAGTCCCTCTCGCGTTGCTTCGAGATCAAATAAACGTTACTTCTAATGACTTCCACCCCATATATATATATATATATATAATTATTTTTAAGCTTTATTAAAATTATTTTTAATTGAATATTCTAGGTTTTAAAAAAATTAACTCTAATTGATAATTAATAACTAGAATGCTATATATTCATATAACAATATATGATTATTTGTAGGTTAGGAAGACTCAACCTTTGAGGCTGGTTTTGAAAAAAGAGTTTATTTCCCTTTCTACGAAAGATTATGGTCACCATGTTCAGTGAGCTTCACTGAGTGGCCCAATAATAACTAGAGTTATATCCATATAAGAATATATGATTTTTTGCATCAGATTTCAACTTTTTTATTGCACTCAATTTCCTAAGATTTACATCCTTTCTCTTCCCGCAAGGTACTTGTACCCTTTCGGTCATTGAGGTGAGGAAGACTCGGGCTTACAAGGTGGTCCCCCAAAATAGAATTTATTTCCCTTCCTATGGCTACTTAGATTCTTATGATCCCGAAGTTGGGGAAATGGGCCTTTCCCTCTAAAGGAAGTGACCTCTTACTAAGTGGCATCATTAAAGTTATAATTATTAGAAGGTTTAATTTATTAGTTTTAATTTATTGTGTTGATCTCTTCTATCTAATAGAGTTACAAAAACATGATTATCATATGGTCACTTAGTTCTTCAATCATTCAAGACATCGCCTCACTAATTGTAATGGGTTGTGTGTGTGTTCCTCTATTAAAAAGAGGTTCACCGTAGAGGTGCTTTCTCACCTGCAATCCTCCTTGCCATGTACATTTCCTCCATTCTTATTCTTCCACTGGTGAAGGGTATGTTAGGGTTTTTAGGGTTTTGAAACCCACTATATGTCTTTACAACCCATGATACCTTTGTTTTTACTATGACATTAAAATAAGATTCATTTAGCTACCTTATTAAATTATGCATAAGAAAACCCAAGTATATCTAAAAGACTAGATAAAAACACATGATCGTCTATGATGACACATTAGTGGCAATGAAAATGTAGAAAAGAAACAATATATTAAATTAGAGGAGTTATTCAATGTACTTTTACAATCAATTTGAATATGGTGAGAAAGGATGGAATGTAAGAACTTCTATTATCTTTCCAAATATATAATTTTTATTTATAGAATTTGTGTATAACTATGTGAAATTTGAGTTTTTCTAACAATCATGTGTTATTTTTCTGGAAAAATATAATGCATATGCTTCCGTTAGTGTAGGCATTGACTGCCTTAATGGTTTAATTGCCTCAAAAATGACCTTTAGAGTTATGGAGAGCACGTTGTTCTAGTATAGTGTACTATTTCAAAATTATAATATTAATTCTCTCTTTTTGAAATTATGATTGTCATTATATCCTTGAAATTACAAACCCCTGCATTAGTGCAGGGTATGAGGGTCTTAACATTATCAAATAATTTTAGTTTATTTTTTTAGATGGTAGATCTTAGTATATTCTATTGCATTGTATAACTTATTTTTAAAATGGTTAAGGTGATAAAGTTACTGTAGATAAGTATGTATTTTAGAATTTCAATATAGTAAAGGGTGAGTGAAAGCTAATAATGGTCTTTCATAACACGTTAGTGGCAATGTAAACCTGGAAAAAAAAAATATGTTAACTTGGAGGGATTATTCAAGGTACTTTTAGAATGAATTTGAATATGGTGTAATAATATGAAACGTAGAAAAAATTGAATTAGCTTTCCAAATATACAACTTTTATTGATAGACATTGTGAATAACTAGGTCAATTTTTTTTTTCTAATAGTGGTATGTTAATTTTCTAACAAAATATAAGGTATATGTTTTTGTTCATGTAGTTGTTGAGTGTTTTAAAGATATAATTTCATTCCAAAAACTTGCATACTTGTAGAGAACTCTTTTTCCTTGTGCCATGTAGATTTTGGAAATTTTTTATATTAATTTTATACTTTTTTTAAGTTATCAAAGTCAACATATGCCTGAAATTACAATTTTTTTTGTTCGTGCAGGTTAAAAGGGTCTTAACAAGATGAAAACATTTTTTTTTAGATCATTTGTATCGGTCTCCTATAGTGCCACATATAACTCATTTGAGAAATGGTTGAGATAAGAAAAATATATAGCAGCGAAGGACATGTGGCACCCCCGAAATGCCACATGTCAAGCACAAGGTTGATCATTAGTTTTGGGTTGGAGACTAAGTATGGATTCACATCAACATGGAGAGGTTGAAGGGTGAAGGAAAGAAAATAAATTCCATTCATTATGGACCCTTCACTATCTTGGAGAAAAGTGCTACCAATGCTTTTTGTTTGGATAGCCCACCTTACATGTAGATTTATTTAGTTGTGAACATTGTAAACTTAATTTTTGAGCCTCCCATGATCATGGATCAAGACGAGGAAGTTTCAATACAATCATTTGATCAGTTTTCACCTAAGTACTTGGATGATACATAGGAATATATCATCCTGGATAGGAGGATGAGGACTTCACGTAGGGGTGATGTTAATTATCTTTGAGTAGGCTTAAGAGGAACACATCCAAGAAAAGCAAAGTGGATTGAAAAGGACTAAGTGAGGGGAATATTCCCTCACTTACCTGTTGATTGATTAAATATTTTGGTGGTCCAAAAAGCTCTCAGTGGGAAAGCGTGATAAAAAAGGATCTAGAGAAGGCTAAGAAAAACTCAAAACTCATAGAGGCAACTCAGAATGCTCATAATGGCTTCAATAGAAAGAGAAAGGGAAAAAATTCAAAGTTCCCAAAACTCAATGAAAATGGCATGATCATGAAGATCCTGTCGCAAGCTTTCCAATGGTGAAAATGGCTCATCAAACAAAGTTACGTTTAGAAATATATTTGTGTTC
Organism: Picea engelmannii; assembly: GCA_009831015.1. Taxonomy (NCBI): domain Eukaryota; kingdom Viridiplantae; phylum Streptophyta; class Pinopsida; order Pinales; family Pinaceae; genus Picea; species Picea engelmannii. The sequence goes on along the minus strand of ML798002.1, from coordinate 8,666 downwards.
AAAGTTGTGGTCAAATAGGGAAAGTCAACAGGGGCCGCATCATCATCCGTACTGATGACATCATCAGCTGACATGATAGGATGATGTCAGCATGACGAATGATGACATCAACATGGCACGTGGAAGCACCAAAGACTACCATGTGTCACCCGCCAATATGATTTTCAGGGATCCATGTGGACCAGTAGAAAAATGCCATGTGGCAGCGCTAGGTGACGCGACATGGCACCACCCAAAAAGAACCATGTGTCATGTACGAATTGACGCAGAGCTAACATCAGCGATCAGGTGGGCCAATTAGCGGATGCCACATGGCCCAATTAGTGGGAGACATGTGGCACCCCCAAAATTCCCAAGGAGGGCCCGTGACCAAAAAATCAAAAAATATATAAACTGACCCCTGTCAAATCTGGCGGAGGTCCTGTTGTATCTAAAACATTCTCCAACAAAAGAATTTTGTATCCAAACATAGTGGGGGTTATAACGAATGGCCAAAAAGGGAGGCCCATGGGTTTGACCTCGGGACCTCCCCCACATATAATGTTTTATTTATAGCGCTGACAACCAACTCACAACTAAACCTGTTGGTAAATCCTTCCACCACATTTCTATTTAAGCCAGGTTCTACCCAACTATAAAGGGAGAGGAATGACCGTAGGACTTCATGCACGAATTATACGTTATATTCTGTCATTATTGCAAGTTGTAGAGGGCACGAAAACTGAGACATAATTCTTCATTGCACTGCGAGTCCCAAAGCCAAATCGAGGCATGGAGATAATCATTTTTTGGTAATTCAATGCCAAAAATTTAGTTGTGATGTTTGTTTTCTAATCTGAGCATTTTTTTTTGCATCTTGATTTCAGAATGAGATATATTTATGTAATTTTCCAAATTATTTTGTTCAGATAATGAAAGAGCCTACCCATTTGAGAGAAGGACCCAGAGACGTAGTCCACCAGGGATGAACTCCACTATCAAGTTTTTGTGTTCATATCTGATGCTTATGTCTCTTCATTTTTTAGTTTTCCCTTCTTTAATGGTGGACATTAGTTTATGCTCATTTAATACAATTATTTATAAGTCATAATGAAAATATCCCATATCAAATATGCTTAATAATAAAAGTAAAATTATGCATGAATTCTACCCATTTGGCATGTCTCTATTTAAATTTCTCTTGTCTGGTTATAAACTACAAATCCTGATTGTCACTATACAAAACAAACTCATTTGGGATAAGATAATGCCTCCACTTTTTCAAAGATTTAATTACAACATATAATTCTTTATCATATTTTGAATACTTCCTCTTAACATCATTCATATTCTCACTAAAATAAGAAACATGCTTATTATCTTGACTTATTGCACCAATGCCCACTCCACTTGCATCACATTTGACCTGAAAAGTCTTCTTAAAATCTGGCAGAACTAAAATAGGTTGTTCTATTATCTTTTCTTTCAACACACTAAATCCCTTCTGAGTTTCTTCTATCCAACTAAAATATATGTGTTACTTATTTATGGTATCCAATATGGGTGCACAAATACTATTGAAATTCCTGATGAATTTCCTATAAAAACTCGCCAATGCATGAAAACTCCTTACTTCAAACATGCTTCTTGGAGAAGGCCATTCTCTTATTTCTATCACCTTCTTTTTATCTATATTCAATTCATTTGAATATATTATGAACCCCAAATACAAAAGTTATTTTTGTTGATTAATTGGTTTGGTTGTCATTGATGTCAACCCTTGAAGAAAGTCCGGTAGCGAATTCCAGTAGCACAAAGGTTTGGGTAATGGAAACAATTTTGTTTGATGCATAATGGTATGATTTATTTATATATTTTTAGTTAATACTATTCTATATGGATGTTACATGTCAAGTCATTTCCTATGGTATGTGGAACGTCACATAACTCCTCACGGTTAGAGAGTTATGAGCATGTGAAGTTCGAGAACCCTCATGAGTCATCTAGAAACTCCAAATGGTCAAAGCAGTCAAAGTGGTTGCAAAGAAAAAATTATTTAAATCATAAAGTGAAGTGATGAGTGTACTATAACTCAAATTGGATTCAAAAGAAATTATTTAAATACTTAATTTAATACATAACTTACTAATTGTGAAAAGTGATCAAGTTAAGTGGACAAATGGTTAGAAGTGGGTTAACCCTAAAATAAGGAAAGTGGGATAAGATGGTTAGAAGGTAACCCCTTGAGGAAGCTACATGAAAGTATAAATTAGAGGAAAAGGTATCACATTTAAACACACTTGAGCATATTGAATATCTATTGTTGTGTGAGGATTATTGCAAGTATGCATTGAGACATCTGAAATTGTGAAAGTATGAGGTAGCACAAAGGGTTGACGGTGAAAGTTTAATAATTACAACGAATACCAAAATCCCTAATGTATAAGGTGTACGTAGGCTAACAAAATATTAGGGTGTGTACATATGTGGGCTAGCAGTGTATTAGCGTGCGTACATGAGGGAAAATCCATATAAACTTGAGAACATGAATATGTCGAGGTTCTAGATTCTGAGATCAAGCTCCCGAGAAGGTCTATAGTGATCAGATACATCATATCTATCCACTGGTTCAAAATGTATGTCTTATTTCTATGAGTAGTTGGACTTTCTCCCTAGAGAGACTAGTGGTTGCATGGGATCTTCTGTATAATTTTAGATCTACAAAAATGTTGTGGTTCTATAATCAATATTTATCATTGATATTTCTTGTTATATTTGAGGCACATATTGTATTTCTTGGCATATGGATAAGGGTCTTTGTGGTACATGGTTGAGAGATTGTATTTGTGAAGTGATTGATGTATTGAGAGGTTGAATATCATAAAGTGTTTTATGTCTAGATCATGTGAGGGTTATTATACTTGTTCATGATTACACACACTTATATGACACATGACTAGAGAGAGATATAGAGTTTTTAGGTAAAGGTTATGTATGAGGATGCATTCACAGGGTACAGTTACAATCTAGATACCATGATATGTTGCATATCTATATGAAAGAAGTTGTAGAGGATCAGAAGTTTTCAGAAGAAAGAAAAACCTAGTTTTCAGAAGGTATACGTAGGCTGCATAACACACGGGACGTGTACATATGTCGTTTGTTGTACATATAGGGCACATGCATACACTTATTTCAGAACTACAAGTCATGCATCCCTAACTTTAGAAGGCATACGCAGGCTGCATAACAGACAAGACACATACATACGCAAGATGTTGTATAGATAGGGCGTGCACATATGCATGTTGCAGAACTATAGGTCGCATATCTATTGTATTTTGTTTGATACAAGTTCAATTTAATTATAGGTTGATTGCAGGGTAGTAGTACAGGTTGGTTGCAGGTCAGTGGTACAGGTTAGTACAGTTGTGTAGTCATAGTGTGAAATTGGTTCCATAATTCTACTTCTATGTCAGGGTAGTTGGACGGAGCAAGGATAGGTGGTTGTAGGCACCTTCCTGTTGTAACTAGAGAACATAGGGGGTTGTAGCCTCCTTTTGGTCGTATCCAGATAATTAGGGAGTTGGAGCTTCCCTCAGGTTGTATCTTAAGAAACTAGGGGGTTGGATCATGCTTCCAATTGCAGCTTAAAAACAAAGGAAGTTGGTGCTTCCAATGAATGTAATTCTTAAAGACATATAAGAAAAGGAATTCTGTGGTTTTATCCCACTTTGGGTTTCCACGTAAAAACATCTGTGTATTGTGTATGTGTATGATTTCTCATTTGTTCATTGTTTATTTACTCTGCAACCATTGGTTTATAATTCTACAATGATATAACACTTGCATTTTGTGGTTAAAAGGGATCGAATTTCTCTATTACTAATTCAACTTCCCTTTCAGTAATCCAACAATTGGTTTCAGATCTGGATCCTTCAGAAATCAGTTTAACCCCTGAAAGTTAGATCATGGAGAGAAACAACATGAATCAAAATGGAATACCATAGTTTGATGGACAAAAGTATGCATTTTGGAGCAGAAGGATGAAAACATATATACAGGCACAAGGATTTGAAATTTGGCAATCAGTTGTAGATGGATACTTAGAACTAGTAGTTTCATCGACAAATGAAAGCTAAATAAAACTCGGTGAAAATAATTCCAATGCCACAAATTCACTTTTGAATTATCTTTGTGAATCGGTATACACCAAAGCTATACATTGTAAATCCACTAAAGAGATTTGGGACAAGCTTCAAAATATTTAGAAATGAGATTCAAAGTCAAAGAAGCAAAGATTAAAACTTACAGAGGTGAGTTCGAAAAACTAAATATGAAGAAAGATGAGAATATTGCAGCTTACTTCTTATGAGTCGATGAAATAGTAAATGAAATCATAGGATTGGGAGAAGAAATTAAAGAATCTATAATTGTTCAAAAGGTACTAAGATCTCTTCCTATGAGAATTGATCCTAAGATATCAACACTAGAAGAAAGAGTAGATATATAATCAATAAGAATGGATGAACTACATTTAATATTCATAGCATATTAAATGAGAACTAAACAGGTAAATCCAGATATAAAAGAAGCAACTTTCAAAGCATCCAAAAGGACAAAGAAAAAGAGAAAGAAAAAGGAAAAAGAACATAACATCAGTAGTGACATCTTCCATTGATTTGTTTTAATTATGATGGTATTAGTCATTTTTATAACAAATGTCCTCATAAGAAAAATAAGAGGAATGATGAAGATTACTCAAATAGAAAACAAACATATAAAGGCAAAAGAAACATAAATAAATCTTTCAAGAAAATCATTTGCACCAAAGAAGACATCTCCTCATCAGATGAAGATGAAGTCAGTGACAGTGAGACATAAAGAGTTTTATTCATGGAAGTAGAGGAATCTAATAAATAATACACCGAAGAAGAATATGAAGAGGGTAAAGTTGACTATCGAGAAGAATTATTAAATGTCATAGAAATTATAATAAGAGAAAATAAGAAAAACAAGAAGATACAAGTGAAAATAGACAAGAAAGAAGACACTCGGGCACTAGAACAAATGATCACAAATTTGAAGGTTCAAATAGAATAAGATAAAAGAATTGAAGAATCACTCGAAGAACAACTAAAAGAAGTATACAAGATTATTGCAAATTTGGAAGCAGAGATTGTCACATTAAGAAAAAATCTTTAAAATAAAAATATGTAGAACAACTCTAAAGTTTTGGATCTCATTATCAGTAGTCAAAAGCCTCATCATGACAAGTCTGGATTTGGATACAATCAGACGGAAAAGGGATCAATCTCCAAAACAACAGAAAAAGAAACATATCCAAAAAGCTATGCAAAAACAATCGAAAGGGATAAAAATACCTACAAGGTAGATTACAAGGACACTCCTCCACCAAGAAGATTCAGATTTTAGAATCAACGATCGACAAAAACAGATAGGCCTCAGGAAGAAGAAGGATTCATAAGAGTAATGCCTTTCAGAATATTTTCATCTCCTAGGTATCAAATATCATTTTTGGTTTATGTTATGCATACAATAAATTTGAACATAAAGTTGTGAATTGTAGAACTAACAACAGGAACATAAACAACTTTGAAATTCATACACAAAAGTGTTATCCAAGAAGGCCTAGTGAAACACAGACTAGAAGTTACAACATGTTTGAATCATTGAGCACTAAAGTGTAATGATACAAGTGTAACAACTTTGGACACATTGACAAAGATTTTAGAATCAAATTCCCTCCTAGAGAACCACAGCAAAATAGCAACAGTCACAGACAGGAACCTCAGAAGAGGACGTGGATAAGAAAGCAAAATCAATATAACAATGAAGAATGTGCACTCGCTCTACAAGATAAGAAGAAGAAACGTGGTTGGTATGTTGACAATGGTTGTTCAAAACACATGACAGGTGATAAAGACAGGTTTCTTACATTAAGAAAGGAAGGAGATGGATCCGTCTCCTTCGAAAATGATGATTCAACTAAAATCATTGGAAAAGGTATAGTTAGAATTGGAAACAAGGATACCAAGGAAAAAAATGTTCTACTAGTGGAATATATGAAACGTAATATTTTAAGTGTAAGTCAAATGTGTGACCAAGGTCATACAATTACTTTCGATTCAAAGAAGTGTGAGATAAGAAAAGAAAGTTCAGGAAAATTGATTGAAACAACTACAATAACTTTAAGCAACATATATTTATTAAGTGAAATTGGAAATGAAAAGTGTTTTCTAGGAAAGGAAAATGAAGGATGGATATGGCACATAAGAATGGTTCACGTAGACTTTGACAAACTTGTTAAAGTCATAAGAAAGGAAGCAATTAGAGAAATTCCTCAGATCATGAAACCAATGAACACTTTATGCAACCATTGTCAACAAGGAGAGCAAACAAAGACCAGGTTCAAATCAAATGAATACTCAATGATAAAACCACTGGAAATTGTGCATACTGATCTAGTTGTACCAGCTACAAAAAAGTGTTTAAAAGGTGAGAAATACTTTATTTTATTAGTTGATGATTATACAAGAATGACTACAGTTTGATTTCTCAGGAACAAGTCAGAAGCTTTTGATAACTTCAAGGTCTAGAAGGAAATGGTTGAAAATGAAATGGATTAAAAAATCAAATGTTTGAGATATGATAATTGAGGAGAGTTCACTTCAAAGGAATTTATGGACTACTGCAACAAGAATGGAATAAAAAGGAAATTCTCCATTGCTAGGACACCTCAATAGAATGGAGTTGTTGAAAGAAAAAACATGAAAGTACAGGAAATTGCTTGAACAATGATAATGGATTCCAAATTGAAAGATATTTTTTAGACACATGCATTGCATCTAACAGTTCACATTCAAAACAAAGGAATTCTCAAAAACAACACTGACAAAACTTCCTACATGCTATTGAAAGGAAGACCAAGATATGTGAACCACTTCAGAGTATTTGGAAGCAAATGCTACATCAAAAGAGAAGATGGGAGAATGGGAAAGTTTAACTCGTGTGGAAAAAGGAGTACTTGTTGGTTACTCAAGTACAAGGAAAACATAAAAGTGTTACAATCTAAGGTTAAACAAAGTTGTGGAAAAAATCAATATAACAATAAATGAAACAAGTGGATACGAATTAAAGGAAGAATAAAATGAATCAGTGTAACAACTTTACGAAGAAGAAGTACAAGATCAAGAAGAAGTAGAAGGTGAATATGAAGAAGATCATATAGAAGTAGAAGATAAAGTTCATCAAGTGCCTCCAAAGACACCTAGCAAACGAGTACAAAATAATCATCATTCAGATCAGATTATCAAAAACAAAGATGTAGGAGTTGAGACTAGAAGAAGAATCTGTTCGCTAGAATAAATGCACGTAACACTCTCATCTAAGATTGAACCAAACAATTCTGAAGAGGCCAACAAGGATGAATTATGGAATAAGGCCATGCATGAAGAATTATATAAAATAGAGAAGAATGACACTTGGGAATTGGTTCCAAGACCAAAGAATAAGAATGTTATTGGCACAAAGTGGGTATTCAAAAATAAATTGATTGAATATGGACAAGTTACAAGGAACAAAGCTATATTGTTATGTAAAGGATACAGATAGGTTGAAGGAATCGACTTTGAAGAGACATTTTCCCCAATTTCTAGAATGGAAGCAATCTAATTGATTTTAGCTTATGAATGCTCCAAGAATATTAAAGTGTATCATATGAACGTGAAATCAACTTTTCTGAATGGGGAACTTGAAGAAAGAGTCTACATTAAGAAACCAGAAGGATTTCAGTTGTCATAGAATGCATATTATGTGTGTAAATTGAAGACGACCTTGTATGGTCTAAAACAGGCTCTTAGAGCATGGTACTCTAGACTGGATAAATATATAAAATAGAGAGAGTTCAGAAAAGAAAGTGTAGACAACAACCTCTACATCAAGGTAACTCAAGATAGTATTTTATTAATTGAAGTTTATGTTGATGATATTATTTTTGGAAGCAATGATGACAGGTTAAGCCAACAATTTGCAAAGGATATGCAGAATGAATTGGAAATGTCATTAATCAAAGAACTATCCTTCTTTTTGGGTCTTCGGATATGTGAAAACAACCAAGGACTTTTTATTTCTCAAACTAAGTATATCAGAGAAATGATAAAGTGGTTCATAATGGAAGATTGCAAACCAGTTACCACTCCTATGGAAACCAATTGAAATTTGAACAAATATGATGATTCAATGTCTACAGACCAGAGGAAATGCAATTCAATGATTGGTATCTTACTATATGTGACAACATCGAGACCAGATGTAATGTAGGCAGTTGGACATGTGGCACAATATCAAGCAGAAACAAAGGAATCACATGTCATAGCAGTGAAGAGGATTTTCAGATATCTCAAAGGAACAAAAGAGTTTGGATTATGGTATCCAAAAGAAAATGATCTATCATTTATTGCCTACATAGATGTAGATTGGGAAGGTTGCATTGATGACCAATGAAGCACCAATGGAGCAATGTTCTACTTGGGTGAGTGTTTAGTATCATGGACAAGAAAGAAAAAATCAACAATATCCTTATCTACAGCCGAAGCATAGTATATTGCAGCAACAACATGTTGTACACAGTTTCTATGGATGAAACAAACTCTAATAGATATATA
>ML798001.1:372548-385848 GCA_009831015.1 Picea engelmannii | reverse complement strand
ATATTTGGTTCTTAACAGAACCTGAAAGAAAAATGAAGAAAGACTAATGAAAACTTAAAACTTTAGTCAACCAATTTGTGTACTTTGAAAGAAAATTAGGGTTTATGGTTTACATGATAAATTTATGATGGAAGAAAGTGGGTGTGTGATTTAAGTTTGAGTCCATAAACCCTCCCATATCGTTAAGGCATGTGGATAGTCTATCCATGACAAATTTCAGTGCATACAGAAACAGTTTGAAAAAATTTCAACGTTGGCCCCATTCACATGTCATTGTTTCCTGTGTCTAGTCCTAGTACAATTTCCATTCCTTGTTCCTTGTAAAATTTATTCGACAGTACACACGTCTCTACATCTAGTACTGCAATGGAGTATTTTTATGGTGTTGATTAAGCAATCAAAAAAAATAGGGATGTTTCATCACAACTATGACAAAGATACATTATATATACAATATTAATGTAGAACCTGAAAGAAAAATCAAGAAAGACTAATGAAAACTTAAAACTTGCGTCAACCAGTTTATGTACTTTGAAAGAAATTAGGGTTTGTGGTTTACATGATGAATTGATGATGGAAGAAAGTGGGTGTGAGTGAAATTTGAGTCCAGAAACCCTCCCATATCGTTAAGGAATGTGAATAGTTTATCCATGTCAAATTTCAGTGCATACAAAAATAGTTTGAAAAAATTTCGACATTGGCCCCATTCAAAGGAGGTCATTGTTGCTCGTTTCTTGTCCTAATACAATTTGTGTTCAGTTCGACAGTACGCACGTCCCTGCATCTAGTACTGCAAGGGAATATTTTTATGGTGTTGATTAAGCAATCAATGAAAAAAGGGGATTTTTCATGACAACTATGACACACATACATTGTGTTGTTCCAGAGTCTATACTTAAGGCTTAGAAGTACAGTGTCTAGGAATCTGAAAGTGAGTAAGGGGTAGAGAAGGAAGAAACATCAACCTTCGATAAGGGAAACTAGGGATGATTTCTGAGTTGGGGTTGTCTAGCTTCCAACTGTTCCTGGATGTTTATATCATGTTCAATCGTTGCCCATGAACGTTCGAGTTCAACCCGGGTAGTGGCTATTTTAAGAATAGTATCAAAAATATTTAAGGCAATATGTGTTTGATCTTATAGTCTGGGTTTGATATTAGGCTGTCTTGTTACAGGGACAGTCATGGAGGAACAAAATGATAAGAAAATCGCAGAGGAATTTTAGGTGTTGTCTCAATTTTGGTCGTATAAAGGAGAGTTTACAGTTCCAGTAGTGAAAATAGGGTGCAAACCAAAGGCCCTTTCCCGTAACTGAGTTATATTTTAAATAGAGATGTATGAGATGGGAGAAAACATAAAGATGTCTATCATGTAAGGCTCCTATCAAGGGAGAATCTCACTTATAAACAGAAGAAGAAAATAGGTGAAGAAATAACCCGATGAAGCATAAAATATATATAGAAATCTAAAGTGTTGACTGGTCTTATACCTGCTAATAGCTGGCACAGAGGGAAAAAAGTAAAGAATATAGAAAACTAGAATTCATTCACTATAGTAGAGGTTGTACTAAATTATAGTGAAGCATTCATCAGATACATATATGAAATGAAATGAAATATGAGATACAAGGAAACAAACTCATAACACAGTCATGACGGAATTGAGAATCTTTGGATTTGCTTTATATTAATTATCAAGATAGAAAACCTCTATTACAATCGACCCAAAAAGGTCCAGCCCTTTTTATTTCTTTCTATGGTATATTTATACAGTTTTACATAAGATGGAATCTCAATCGTTACAAGATTTGCAGTTACGATAAGAAGGAGAGAAATCGTTCCATTTCTTCATCTCTGTCTTTATTTGGTACCAGAAGCTTGGCCTCTTGCATGCTCGGTACAAGTGACACATATTTCCACTAGTCGAGATATCAATCGTGACGGTTCCGCTTGACATTTGGCCTCAAAAGAGTAACAATCTCGGGCTAATTGCGGCAACCTTTCTTCCATCTGTCGGCCTATGATGTCAATGGAACATAATTGCGCACTTGGTTTATTCATACATTTATCTATTTGCACTATGTCTGCCATAGTTACTTGTGAGATTTCGGCCGAAAATATTTCTTCTTTTTCGTTTATATCAAGAGAGATTTTCGCTATATTCACTTGACTCAATGTCTCAACATTTCCTTCGTTATCAATACTTAACAGAGTACCATCCATAGAATCAAAAGCCTCTTCAAAGGATTTCATTACCTTCTTGGCTTGCAGTTTACCTTTTGATATACTGTGCTCCCATTATTTCAATAAAATATTTCCTCTGGTCTGCTCCGAAATGGAAAACCTGGGAGTACTTCTCGATTCCTTGTTTTTTGTAGCTATTACAGCTTCCTGAAAAGTGACCCGAGTTGCTCCAACTTCCATTTCTCTGACATATAAATTTTCCAATACTTCATCAAAAAGTAAGCAGTTGTCCTGAATTATCTCTACCTTGGCGAGTAAACTTCGTTGGGCTGCAGAAACCCTACTCCGAATTTCCATCGCCTGGGACTGGAACATCCCAATATCTATAACTTTACTTTTAGTGATTTCCACTCTAGCCTATAGCTGTTCAATCAAGTCTTTTTGTTGGCCCGCTTGTATCTGACCGTTCTGAACCACCAGCTCTGCTTGTTCGAGCTTAGTTTTGAGCAGCTCTATCTCCTTTTTATCGGCCATCTTTGCTTGTTCTATTCCTGTGCTCCCCTAGTCCTTGGCAACCTCCTCTACTGTGGCTAGTCTAGTTTCTAAGGTTTTGATGAGGTGATTTTTTCACTTCAGCTGATTTTTCAAAACCCCGACTAAAAATTGGTTTGTTGTAGCATATGCCCCTAAGGTCCTGGCTATTTCTGTAGAAAAATCATCTTTCCTCTTGTTTTTCCCATCGGTCAACACTTTGTACTTCTTAGTTGTTGATCCCCCTTCCTGATAGAATTCTCTTTTTACCACAGCCTTTCTATTCTTATCTAAAAATAACTCATTCAGAGGGAGCTCTTCCATCCTTATAGGTCTCAATTCTTCATTTAAAATCCACCCTGCGTCTATGTTTCCCTCAGTTGACTGCAATGGAGTAAAGGAGGCGATGGGATCTCCAATTTTCTTAGCTGTCTATCCTGGAGTAGTAACTCAAGTTTGCTTTTTCAGTGGCTCGGGAGTCTTTATCTCTATTTTTAGACTCCTAGTTTTCTCTTCCCCGTCTTGGTGTTTTTATTGGCTGGGTGTCACATCTTTGGATCCTTCGGCTTCTTTTTGTTTCACCTCTGCTGTACTTGGATTCTCACCCTGCAATACTGCGGGAAGAAAACTGTGTCGATGTTCTTGGAATTTTAGAACATCGACCCTCTCTTCGGGTCCTAGGGCTTGTATTCGAGCCAAAATTTTGGCATAAGATCTTGCACCTCAGAAAAAATCATCCGAGGGTGAATTCTCGTGTTCGAATCTTTTGAGTTCGCAACTGGACAAGTGATTACTTACGACCCTTTGCAGATCGTTCTTCTTGAATTCAATATGAACCAATTTTAGGTCTTCCAAGGCTACTGCCTCAGCTTTAGCATGCCTGAAATCTAATAAAGAATATGAATTTAAATGAACAGGAAAAGGTGCCCATGCTTTCTTTGAATATCCTTTAAGCTCCTTGCTTATGCCACCAATTACGGTTTTCCTAGCAACCTCACGACAAGCCAGCTTGTCAGGTATGAATAATGGTAATGCATGCGAGGGAACAGAACCCCCGAAAACCCTGAGATATGAGAATTTTGCTTCTACATACCAGTCAGCTATATTGCTCAGATTCGTCGCTATACTGTTCAAGATCCTAGGTGGCGGGTGGCCGAAAATAGTGACATGTAGTGGTACCATTACCTAGTTGAAGATTTCATACACAAAATATGTCGCTTTGTTTTCCCACAGTTTTGAATGGTAGACATGGATGGGCTCAACCTCTGATGGATTCCAACTCCAACTCATTAAGGGAAAGGGCATTAGAAAACACACGGTGTCCATAATGTATGCGAACATAAAGAATGAAGCAATCTTTATGCTCTCCCCCTGTGCCCGATACTCTGTAACTTGACCGGTCAAGCTATTAGACATCATTTTAGCCCAGTCAAAGGAACAACCTTTGAAAACTGAATGTATTAGAGGCACCCACTAAAGAAATAAATGTGTGGTGTCCTCTCTCCCGTATAGTCTGCAGGTCATAATAGCTACATATTTGAACTGCGATTCCAGGGAAGCTATTGAATATATACCATTAATGTTTTCCCTGAGCTTCACAGGGTGTGAAACCCAATCTCTGATTAAATTGGACATAGCCTTGTCATATTGCACACATTCCTTATGTTTGAAGTTTTCCAAGAATTCGACATCGTAGGTAAGGTCCAACACAGTAGGCAACTTGTACATAGCCTGCAGTTGTTCGGGTCTGAAAGTCCCAATAATGACTTTTTGTTCATTGATGATGGTTCTGGTTGGTATGTCCACATGGTCTAATGCCCACCGGACCATATCATAGTAAGGGAGTAGTCATGGCCTGGCCACTACTTTATGCATTCTAGATTGGATGACAATCTTATATTTGGTGGTCAGGTCGTCTTTTTCATTGTCACTGGAATCATCAGAATAATCTACCAATTCGGACTTTAGAACATAAAAAAAAAACGACCAGGTTCTGACAGAGTCGACACTTCGAGGTGAAGTATCAGTGATGTTGTCTTAACCTTGTCCCAAAACCTCAATGTTGGCTTTAGACGCTTTTCGCGGGGCCATGGCGGGGGATCCTGCTTTAGCTCTTCTGCGATAAAAATATGTATACATACAAAAATTAGTTGGCTGAGAAAAGTTTGTTCTGCGTAATATAGAAATGAATTCCCAATAACAAATAACAGCTCTATATATTCAACTATTTAAAACTTGGTACTTTTCAGGAAAAGAACGGTCAAATCATGCTTAAATATAAATTTAGCAATAAAAACCCAATCCTTACTTGTTGATTCGCCTTGTTTCTAATTAATGCCATAAATTTTGGCAGTTCGAAATGTCAGTTGGCGTAAGGAAAAATTATGACTGCCTCGTAGACTGTGCATGCATCAAATCATGAGAAAAGCTATCTTATCTCAATTAATCAGGTTTTATTGACGTTAATTAATCTTTCGGTACTCTCTACATCGGGAGTTTTCACTTTAACCCTTTGAACCTCTAAGACCCGAGATTGCAATGATTATCTTTAGTTCATAAAAAATGTAATTATGATTAGGCACTTAATTAATTACATGATTATTTGGCTCTTAATTAATTACGTGATTATTTATATCGCAACTTCGCGACTCAGAGCTTCGAAGGTATAGTTTTCGGGAAGTTCGTATGTTGAGTTGCGAAATCACGAGATCGCGATGATATGTTTTAATTAAAATGGGGGATAAAACTGGATTAAGTGTTTAATTAATTACGTTTCTATATTTATCGTGACTTCGCAACTCGGGGCTTTGACAGTGTAGCTTTTAAAGGAAAATACGCCGAGTTGAGAATTTCCGACAGAGCTTAACCGCGGCTAAGCTTTTTACCTTTAACATTAACGTGGGTTACCAAAACAAGAAATTCATGGTTTCGGCTATCGGGGTTATGACAGTAAGACTTTTGGAGTTAGTAAACACTGAGACGCGAAACCCCGATGATGCTTAACCGTAATTTAGAAAAAATTTACTCTCGTTACTAACCTGGGTAAAACTTTAAAGTGATTTCGTCATTTCGTCGTTCGGGACTTGTGACCTATGTGATCTATAACATCCGACATATGAAATCCCGAGGTAAAAAAGGGGAAAATCATTTGAACGAAAAGTAGAACTCACCTTGAGAGTATGAAACCGTCGCCACTCGCATAATGAGACTTCAGATATTTTGGAACAAAAGAAGGAAAATACGAAAACCATCTTTCGATTTTGAGCATTAAGATATGAAATTCAAAACGGGCTAAAAAATAAAGGTGGCTCCAACACATTGTATATACATTAATGTAGAACCTGAAAGAAAATTGAAGAAAGGAAACGAATTGTATCACATGTGTACATTTGAAGATACTTGCAACGAATTAGCTATACTTGGAACCAAATCATCCATTTCCTTTGTTTATCCCATGTAAATATTCTTGCAACGAATTAGCTATACTATTGAMAAAAAAAATTYGTCGATAGTATAGCTAATTCATCACAAGATTATTTACGTTCGTCGCTCTAGTGACGRTATCCTTTCCTTGTCTCTTRCCRACGAATTCCCTTCTTTGTCTCTCTTCTCGACRAAAATGTTTTCATAAGTGATGGGTACTAAATTATCCTTGATTATTATCCWTTATTTTCTCCTCTAGTAYYTATTCTTGAAGGTTAAAAAGATCARCATCATCTTAGAAGAGAATCCAATAYCAATATATTTCTCTACTTCTATAGAGACTACTCTCTCTATGTTTTAAAAGATAACTACATGACACTACACTTAAACGAAAAATTCCAACACTTGATGGTTTTAATTAGGATTCATTTCATATTTGGTTTATCAACTTGAAATTAAATTTGTATACTTTGCAAGCTAGTTGTACCTTGAGTCAAATACAAATATGAAATTAGGAATCATTAACATATATACTAGAAMAAACCCTATGCGTTGATGTGCCCTGACCTCCCTCTCTCTCCCCACGCATGCCCTCCTCTCCAGGAGGGGCCTCRGGGCCCCCCGTCTCCCAACCACCTCCCTCTCCCTCCACCTCCACCAAGGATTTTGCAGCTTTTACCTCTCTCATTGCCTCTCTTCCCAAGACGAACAAGCAAACCCCTCCAAATTTTGTGAAAAAGTTGGATCAATTCCCCTCGGTTCAGATCCAAGGAAGCTCTAGAATCCTTGCCCTCAAATTTGCAGAATAGACACTCATCGGGCAGTTTACGGGAATCTGGCCCTCTCCGCGGGCTATGGCAATTTGGATCGACAAGAACTGGAAACCCCACCTGAAAGGAAATCTTTCACATTTTCTATGCGGAAGAGGCTTCTTCGCTTTTCTCTTCGAAGATAAAGCAGATTGAGGTCTCATCTTCAGAAGTGGGTCGTACTTCATGGGCTCCATAGGTATGTATCTCAATAGTTGGACCTTGTATTTCAACCCCAAAAACAATATTCCTAATGCAGTCCCAGTTTGTGTTCACCTCCCCTTCCTCCCTCTACATTACTGGAATAATGAAACTATTTGTTCTATAGGTAATACTCTTGGGAAGTTCATAGACCGAGCAGAACCTAAAGAGGGTCTTCAAGCATGTGCATGCATTTGTGTAGAAGTAGATCTAGAAAAAGGGTTGTCTAAATTTATTAATCTCACCTTGGATAACTGGAACTACCTGCAACAAATTGATTATGAATAACTACCCTTCAAATGCAAAATTTGTCATGAGTATGGACATTTTGTGAAACATTGTCCTAAATCCCCTCCCAAAAGTCTGACTGAAGACTTTGAGCAGTGGCAGCATCCCAAAAGGAAAAAGCAGCAGAGACACGGTCCAAATCCTAAAGCCACCCCCATGCCTCTGCCTCCTAACCCTTCTCAAGATCCTGAATCTTTCATCCAGTTCTCGACCCAAGAGCCACCCCAAGTGGAGTTTCCCCCCTTGCAACCATAGATCACCCTTCTGCCTCCCTCCCATCTAACGCATCACCTTGAGTCTCCTATCCCTACCTCCACACCGATTTTTCCTCCTCATCCATCTTCTCTTCCTGAGGATGGAGATATAGAACAAAGCTCAGAGTAAGACTCATATGCAGATACCCATGCTTCCCCCATCAGAAAATTCAAAAGGAAGTCAAACCTGCATAAAAGGGATGCTTCTACCAGGAAAGAAATTGAACTTGGGAAGTAAACAAATTTGGACCAGCATGTTAGGAAAGAAACAAGGCATACCAGGAACCAGAGTGGGTCCAACCCCCATAAAGGGGGAAACTCCAAGCCTTCTAAATGATAAAAGCAATCTCCTGGAATTGCAGAGGACTAGGGACCCGACACAAGCTCTCGCTAATACATGATCTAATTAAAGAAGAAAACCCTCATGTCCTTCTACTCCAGGAGACAAAAAGGAAGGATATTGATATCCTTCAGGAAAGTAGCTACATCTGGCAAGCATGCAAAGGCATGGAAGTCAGCATAAGAGAAGCCTTGGGGGGAATCTGCACCCTGTGGAATCCCAATATTTTCTCTCTCCAATCTTGGCAATCTACGATGCACAAGATCAAAACTTCACTTCTCCATATACCAACAGGTAAGATTATGACTTTTATTAATGTATATATGCCTACAATTTATCATGAAAAAATTGATTGATGGTCCTCCCTCCAAAACCTCGAAGGCAGTCTTGATCTCAAAGACCTCATAATAGCTAGAGACCTCAACACTACCCTCCACCCTAAGGAAAAAAAATGGGGTTCTCGAGTACGGGACCCCACTCATGAGCATATCAAGGATCTTATATCCTCCTATCACTTACTCAACATAAATCCCTCTAACGGTCGCTTCACTTGGTCAAATAGAAGACTAGAGTCAGGGCACATCATTGCTCGCCTGGATCGGTTTCTCTTAAGAAGCTCCTTCCTTGGCGATTCCTTTTCACCCTCCTCTCTCATTCTTCCCTGAACTGGCTCTGATCACAAACCTGTCACCCTTACTCTTTCCCCCCCTAATAATGTTGGCCCCATCCCCTTCAAATTCAACCCCCTTTGGATATTAGATCCAAGATTTTTTTATATTGTCTCAGATGCCTGGAACTATTGGATTCAAGGTTCCCCAAACTACATTTGGGAACAAAAATTAAAAAGAGTCAAATTGACCCTCAAACACTAGGTGAAAAGCATCGAAGAAAAATAACATGAAGCAAAAAATGGGAAAATTAAGGAAATGGAAGAAAACAGATTGGCAATGGAAGAGGGGCCTACCACTCATTCTCTTCTTCTCAAAGAGAAGTAAGACCTCATTGACTATCAAAAAATCCTTCATGTGGAAGAGGAAAATTGGAGGCTCAAATCTCGGAGTCTCTGGCTAAACTCAGGAGACAGAAGCACAAGATTCTTTCAGAGACAAACCAAAGCTAGACTCTGGAGGAACAAGGTTAAGGAAATCATAAAATAAGATGGAACAAAAACACATGACTTCCACCAAATTCAATCAGAAGCCAAAATTCATTTTGAACGACTTCTAACTGAGGACGGTATGAAAAACCTCAACATACAAGAAGATATGTTGCTAAACATACCAAACGTTGTCAACCAGGAGAATAACGCCAAGTAAATCAAGAAGTTACAGAAAATTAACTCTATGAGGCCTTGTTCCAACTTCACCCAGACAAAGTTCCAAGACCATATGGCTTCAACGCTCATTTTTATCAAAAATGTTGGCATATAATTGAAAGAGATCTCTTGAGGATGATCCAGTATGTTCAAAAATCTACAAAGCTGGGGGGGCAGTACAAATTCCACCTTTTTGGCCCTTATTCCAAAAGATTCCAACCCTTCCTCCTTCTCTATATTTAGACCCATATCCTTATGCAATGTCTCCTACAAAATCATCGCTAAAGTCATAGACAATAGAATCAAGCCTCTCCTGCATAAGCTCATCTCTCCAAACCAAAGTGGTGTCGAAAAAAGACAAATGATTGACAACATCATATTGGTTCAAGAGGCCATACACTCTAGCAGGGAACAAGGAGACCAAGGAATTATTATCAAAATTGATATGGCCAACGCCTTTGATAGGGTGAGGCACACCTTTTTGTTTGCAGTTTTGAAGAAATTTGGTTTTATCTCAAAATTCATAGCTTAGGTATTAGCACGTGTCTCCATGCCTTGGATATCTCCTCTGATCAATGGATTCCCAACAAGCTTCTTCAAAAGATCCATAGGGCTAAGACAAGTTTGTCCACTTTCCCCCCTCCTCTACATAATCATGGCAGAAACCCTTGGCAAGAAACTGGAAAAGGATCGAACCTCCAAAGCCATTCCCAACATCAAAATAGAATGAGGAGCGAAGAGAATAAATCACTCTCAATTCGTTGATGACACTCTCCTCATTGGAGGCGCCTCCATTGTCATGGCTAAGAGATCCAAAATTGCTCTAGACAATTTCACCCAAGCCTCAGGAGCTCTCATAAATAGTGCCAAATCCAATGTCTATACTTGGAACACTCCCATAAGAACTTCTCACCTAATAGAAAACATCTTTTGTTTTCCTCATATTGAAAATTGGCAAACCTTCAGATACCTTGGCATCCCAATTTGTCTCAAATCTCTTCCAAATTCAGCTTGGAACCAAATTCTCGACAAGCTCAAAAAATGTTGGAACATTGGGGAGCCTTTTGGCTCAATTTGGCGGGTCGAACTATGCTAATAAAATCAGTTCCCTCTGCTCTCCCCATCTTTCAATTTTGCTCTCTTCTTTCTCCTCAGAACGTTAAATCCTCAATCTCCAGTCTCCTTCGACGCTTTCTCTGGGAAGGAGGGAAAAAAAAAACAAAAAATTCCATCTTATAAATTTGGATATTGTAAAGCATCCTAAGGAAAATGGAGGTCTGGGTATCAAATATCCTGCCCTTTCCAACTTGGCAATGGCAGCAAAAATTTTATGGAACCTTGTTTCGAGAAGAATTGATTGGTGGAATCGAATCCTTCTAAAAGAATATCTAGTCGGGGACAGACTCAGATGTTTAGACCAGCACCACTCCTTGGACAGTGGATCACCAATAGGGAAGCTTATTTCTACCTCCATTCCACTCATTCAAAGTCATCTCACCTGGATCCCTGGAAATGGTCGAAAGATTCTTATAGGGACATATAGCATCATGGGTAAGCAACCTTTCTAGCAACATATGCATCTGCAACCGCTCATGAATTGGCTTGACTTGCAAGGCAAAAAGTATATCTCAGATATATCCTCCTGGAGTGCAGACACGGGAGAATGGATAGGATGGAATTTATAAAATCTTCCAAGCAATCTCCAAGACACAGCCCATCAGCTACAAATTCTTCTAAGAGGCTATGCCCCTATATGTACCACGCTAAAAGATCAGAGAGGATGGGGAAATGGCATATACTCTATTAAGCAAGGATATTCACAACTTCTCTCCCAAATGAATCTCACCCCAAAAGATAAACACTGGAATTTTCTTTGGAGCAATGATAGTCCACCCAAGGTCAATTCCTTTTGTTGGATAATGGCTCATGGAAAAATACTAACAGGGGAAAATCTTCTTAAAAGGAACATCCACAGGCCCTTCGGATGTGAGCTCTGTTTCAAGGCATTGGAAACCTCTCAATAAATCTTTCTTCTTTGCCCTTTTGCTATCACTGTGTGGAAAACATCTCTCTAAAGACTCCATTCAAGAATAAGATGGTCAGCCCAACCCAGAGAACTCATTTCAAATTGGACTTCCCTCTATCGGGGTATGTTCAAGAATAACCCTCTCTTTAAAGTCTTTTTAAGGGCTTACCCAAGTACATTTGCTGGAAAATTTGGCTCGCCGAAAATAGAATCATCTTCTCCAACCTCCGCTCTCCCCTTGATCTCGTAGCTAAAAAATTCGTAGGCCTCCTAGCTGAATTATTTCTTTCCAAGCCCAAATCCATCTCTTTCACCCCCACCTCTACCATAGAATCTAACTGGATCTTCTCTTTTTTCCCCTCCTTTCCTTCCACTATTCATTCCCCCTCTCCCTCTAGATCCTCCTAGCAGCTTCATGAAGACACTAAGTACCTACACTGGTGCAATGGGAAACATAATCACATTCTCTACTTTTACAGAGCCTCAAAAGGAAACCCCGGGGTGGTAGGAGCAGGAGGAGTCATTACATTCCCACGAGGAATTCAAGTGCTCTCTTTTCATTGGAATATGGGCATCGCAACTAATAATCAAGTCGAATCCTACGCCCTGTACCAAGGCCTCCACCTCGCAAAAATCCTAAACATTCACTCCCTCTCGGTGATTGGGGACTCTAAGATAATCATAGGTCATGTACGCAAAGGATCTCAGCCCCCTAATATCCACTTAAAGGCCATTCTACAATGAATTTTGGCAGCTCTCAATCAAACTTTTCCAAAATATCTCCTTCTTCCATGTCCTCCGAAGAAATAATCAAATGGTCGACACCCAAGCAAATCTGGAAATTAGCATGGAGCAAGGCTTGTTAGCGGTTAATGGCCTTACTCTTTACAATCCCATCCCATGACCACGTCACTTGACTCTAGGCAGCCAACGCTTCTTCCCACTCAACACGTCGTGTCGAAATGGGCCTTGGTCTGGGTCGCGATTTCATCCTGTCATAAAGCATTCCCTATGCCACCGACACCTAGCCACCCTCCCCCTCACCTCATCGCGTATCATAGAAGCTGCCAATAGCTGCCCCACCTCACATCTCAACACCTAGGCACCCTCCCCCTCACCTCGGCTTGTGTCATGTTGCATCTTATAATCATCTCCCTTGACTTGGGAGGTCATTTCGATGTCCCTCTAGCAGCTACTTCGCATGGAAAGGAAGACTGGAGTGCGAAGAACCTATTCATCATGAAATCTAGGGCGTATTGTGCATTGATTTCAGGCAATGCAAAGGGTACCAACATTAGCAGTGAGCATGGCTGCAACTTGTGGCTAAATTTGGGAAATTGGTTATGTTCGATGAACCAAACAAGGGTGATGGCGCATATCATAGAAGGAGTGGTTCATCTTGCTGGTATTCTCAATTCTAAGTAGAGAAGAGTAGCATTCACTCCTCACCTGAGCATAGACACAGATACCTGTGTAATTCATCCAGATAGCGCAAGGATTTTAGGCAAGATGAACAAGCAAAATCAGCGAACGGTTTTAGTGGAAGAGCACAACGAGCTGGTGAGCATGGTGCATAACCTTCAAATATAACTTAGGGATATTTCAGCACAAGTTTTATCCATCACTGAGATTACCATCTAGCACAGGGGAGAGCAACAAAGAAACATGGATGAGTGTGAAGCTTTAAGACAACAGATAGAGGCACTCCAATTTGTGGTTGGACCTGTGTCGCCCACAAACTCCCCGAATACTTTCATCTTTGAAGAAGCCTCTGTTAAGAACCTGAATAGATCTACAAATATAATCACCACAATTACTGAATACACAATAGATCCACAAAGCAAGATAGAAGAAACCACATTCTATTATTACCAAACCCTTGAGGTAGGGAAACACCATACAATGGATCCTATTATGGAAGGGATACTCTC
>ML798001.1:336173-351533 GCA_009831015.1 Picea engelmannii | reverse complement strand
ATTTTGTATTCACTTTGAATTATAATACACTCATTACTTCACTTTATTATTTACCTTTTAAAATCTCTTAAACCACTTTGACTACTTTGACCTTTTGGGGCTTCTAGATGACATATGAGGGTCCTCCAACTTTGTAAGGCCATCACTCTCAAACCATGAGGATTTATGTGACTTTCCACATACCACAAGAAATGGAATGACATGTACTATCCATATAGAATAGTATTATCTGAAAATATATCATAACTCATACCATTATCCATCAAACAAACTTGTGTCCATTACCCAAACCTGGGGTCTCCAACTTCTCATGGCCATAACTCTGTAACCGTGAGGAGTTATGTGATGTTCCACATACCATCGGAAATGGAATGACAAGCACTATCCATCTAGGATAGTTTACTTGACAAATTCATTTTCCTTCATATCATTATTTCGCAATTAATCATGGGTTCTCTTACTCCACAAAGTGTCTTCCTGTGAGGGATTTCACCATAAGGGGGCCACTTTGGAGTTCATCCATCATTACTTTTTATCAACCATGACAAGAAAATAATGAGTCATTTTTACATCGAACAATCTTGGGTCCATTACCCAAACCTTTGTGTTGTGGGGATTTATTCAAGGGTTGACATCAATGACAACCAACCTTAATCAATAGAGGTAACCAAAGGATATCTAAGCCGAAGTTTATAGGGAATATGAAGTAAAGAAGGCCGAAATTCAAGGGAGGATAAATTCTTTTAATGATGCTTTCTAAGGTGTTTTATTTATAGGTCATCTCACCATTTTCGCAATAACCTTTTTTATAGAATGATTCAGACCTTGAAATTGTGAGGATGTTGAGGGAACATATCCAAGTAGTTGTGATAAACATTTAAGCTTGTGGGTAATTGTATTTTTGGAGTTACACTCCATGGAAAATAGGGTTTGTGGCTAGTCTTGAAACTAGTCTAAAACAGGTGTTTTGGGTAAAAACGTCATAAATTCTTCATAACAGATTCAAATTCAGTAAGACAAAATGTATTGGTTAGAGTACAGTCTGTAGTATTCTTTGTACAATTTTCATATATACAAAAAATATTTTGTGAGGGGAATGCTCTACAGGTTCTCTCTCTATAATAAGCCAAAATTCAACAAGGTATGTCATTTTGCTATAAGTCCTTTTCTGAGAAGTTCCAAGTAGTGAAATATGGAGGAATTGCATAAAAGAAACTGAAGAACAATATGTACTATTTTTAGATCTTATTCATTATAGGTACATTGTTACGAGGAAAATATCTTTATGGACAGGGTGAACCACAGCAGACTGCAGAAATCAACTCAATTCCAGCATATGCTATATAAACTAATGTGCAAGAGAGATAATAAAGAGGCCTACCTCGTCCAAACGTTCGATGATGTCCACCGTTGAGTACTTTGACCCAAAGCTTTATACCTGCAACAAGTTCTCAACAAACAAGCAAAGTAATCATATAGTGATGATACAACAGGTTAGCACATTAGATAGCATAATCCATCAATATGCAAAGCAAACATGCCCATGGATCATAACACATATATTTGCAAGATATCAATTGGATGGGAAAGGAGTATTTCTATTAATAAATGACCAACATAAGTGAAACATTACAGACTTCTGTGTGGGAACAGTTCAGAACCAAGAAACCGAGTTCATTCCAACTAGGCCTCCACCAAACGCAAGCTCATATAAGGGAGACAAAGAGGTTATCCATCAATAAGGGAAGAGCTTGGGGGTTGAACACTATGTTCAGACCTAAAGTACAAAGGGATGCAAACTCAATAATGAAGTAATAACTTCTCCAAAGTAACTTTGCTCTCAAAGTTGAATTCTCTTACCCCTTTTTCCATAGCTCAGAATTGGCTTCTTTATACCCTTCAAAATGCAACTAAAGGGCCGATTCAAAATGTTTCCAATATGTGGAAGGCCAAGGATCGAAGATCTCTTGTCGTGACATGGAAACCCGAAATTTAATTTTGATTTTCTAGTACAAATATCGATGTACGCGGGTTGTAGTGGAGTAGCCAGTGTATATGCTGGTTGTATAGCTTGCAAGGTGCGTACAAGTGGAAAAATATTTTTTTTTTCTTTGGATTCATCAATCAGAGAAATTAAGTCTATATAGGAAAATGGAATAAGGCCCTCTCTACAAGATTGCATAGGGTGAGGCAAATCTTTCTCTAACAAATGCCCCCTAATGTGTGAGGTCAGAGGACTATCTGCGATGGCCGAAATACATTATAAATAACCCATAAGTGGAGTGGTAGAGGACTAGATGGACGAACTCAATTGTTCATTACATTTTGCATTGACTTTGCATACATGGATGCTAAGAATACACTACAGATCCATGTGAAAAATATATCAAAGAAGTGTCTGTGGCCATGAATAGGAAAATAAAAATGTGGTTACATGCCAATGGTTGTCATAGTCATGAACAAGGCCCAGTAAAACCAGTCTCAAAATCAATCTGAAGATATATGTATACCATGGAGTACAATCTGATCTCCCATGATCACTGAAGTCATATAGGTACTGGTCCAATGAAAAGGAAGCAAAAACTTAGGAAAGTTGTGGCCACATAGTGATGTCTTCAAGTCTTCTACACAATCCACCAAAGGTGCAAGTCTACATCATGTGAATAAAGGATTTGAGGTCGAACACAATGAGACATCGTTTGATTACTGGTCATTGATGTATACCGTTAACAAATGCGAGACAGCCTACCAATAATGAAAGTAGGTATAAAGGCACTGAATACAATCTTACAAGCATGAATAAAGGAGTTGGTGTCGAACACCTGAAGAATCCATCGATTAGGAGACATTAATGTATTCCCAACTGTCAATGGAGAGAGAGCCTGCCACTGATGACTGGAAGCCTCAAGGTACTCATAAGAATCTAGGTCTCGTTTCCAGATAATGGGATGATGTCGATGGAAAGATACCCAATGAAAGGAGAGCATTAAGGCATCTCTCATCAGTTAGCATGAGGTACAAAGCGAAATCTTCATGATTTGGCGGAAATTGGATGAGAACAAGTTTCACGAACCAACGACCTGATGCATATTTCGCATGTGCCAAGTTCAAGTGATACATGAAAAAGACCCTTTGAATAGAAACCAATGATGAAAATTGTTGACAATGGCGCGGAAACCACCAATAAGGCTAATGGCATCCAAGACACTGCACGAACCCCAATGTATGAATAGATGTCTTGTCGTCGAACACAAGGGAAACCACCTAGTCAATGACCAATGATGAAATGTTCATTGTTGGGTTCAAGGTGACCTACCAATGATGAAATTAGGGCTAAGGTGCATGATAGGACTAAAGTATCATGTGATTATGAGACAAACTGAGGGAATGGTCGACATGCAAAGTCAAGAGTTCTGAGGAGTGGCCGACACAGGTTGATATACTTCCTTTGAGCAAGAGCATGAGACATATGGTGGACTCTAGCAGCATAAACCCAATGATAAAATCATGAGATGCAGAAGGCATCAATGAAGTTCTCTGTAGGGAATGGAAGAGTGACCAGTTGGTAGAGAAGACTCTGTAACGAGTTCAGCTTCCTAAGGCCATTTTAAACCCAAAATTATGGTGAATAGACTCAAGTAACTTTGTGCTATGTTCAAAGGTGACATGACTGTTGCCGATATAAGATAATACTCCCTTGCTGCCCGTATTTTTTCGTTTTTTCATAAAAAATGAATGCTATGATATAGAGGAGGAAACGAGTGTTGCAAGTAAGAAAAACTAGTTCCAGCAGTGGAACATACCTATGCTTAATGTAGGGAAGTACATGCGGGAGATGGACACTTGGGGGATATTCCCTCCTAGGTATAGGGTGTCAAATTGTGAAGGATATAAACAAGGCTCTGCTTGGTTGAGGATGCAAAACTACTGAGGAAAACGGTCTATAATGCAAAGTGAGAACCAGCTATAGGCTCAATACTGCAAGCAGGGGCATGAGATGAAATCACAACTTAACGCCAAAAAATGTCATTTTTTATGTCTTTTAGTCTTCTTGGTGTGAAAAAGGGATAAAATTGTGCCAAGTAGATGTCTTTTCAAATCCAATTTACGAGTGTGAAAACAACAAGTTAACTCGGTGATCTTTTCTATTTTTGGTAACGAGTCTGAAAAGAGCTTAACGAAGACTCATGATCTTTCAAATCCAATTTAATGAGTGTGAAAAGGACAAATCACTCGGAAATATTTTTTATTTTTAAAGACGAGATGGAAAAGACCTTAAATTAAACTCGTGGATTCCATTCTAATCAATATGTAAGGGGGGAGGCCAAGGTTCCCATACCGGCCTTCTACAGAATTTTAGTATCTTATGAATAGTTGGCATAATCTTGGGGAAACCCAAAGCTCTCCAAGTTGAGGAGGATAAAGCACTAACTGAGGATATAGTCTTTGTGATAGATCGGATAATGTCTCTTAATAGAAAATACATAGGTGGGGGTATTGGATACCCCATGGGACTATCCCAGTCAAAAGTGATCTCCTCAAAACCAGGAGGGAGAGGAATTGGTTAAATAAAGACTCTCTCTCGTTCAGAAGGTGCAGGATTAGGAATATTGATGACATGATTGAAGGATGCATCACTCTCTATAGGGAGAGTAGGATTGACCAGAGATTGCACTGGTATAACCACTTCTTCAATTCTAGGTTGAAGAGGATGCAAGGTCACAAGAATAAGGGATACATCACCCTCGATAATGCGGGTGTGATCAAGAGAGGATTGTAACGACATTACTGTAGTTTCAATCAAAGGAAGAGTGTGTGGAAACCATAGATGCCTCAGAATCCGAAGGGCCCTTAGGCAAGCCCCACTCTTCTGGTATCCTAGTCATGGCTGGACATAAATGAGTAACATGACTTCCTTCACAAGTCTTGCAAAGGAATTTAGGATTATGTCTAAGGTGTCTTGGATTCTTAATGCCCCCGGTGTCGTTCAAGACGGTCGATGGCATACTATCAACATGACCAGAAAAGGTGGGAGATTCATCTCCTACATGGTACTTAGAGGTCGGAGATGTGGCATTGATATAACTTGTGGCAACTAAAGTGGTTCCCCCAGCATGACTAGAAGCAGTTGGGTACGGGTTATCAACATAAATTGTAGAAGTTGTCGACCCATATATAACATGGTTGGCAGAGGTTGGTGATGGATCTCCAGTATGAATGAAAATGACTGGACTAGCGGTGGATTGCGACATTTGATTCCAAGGTCCAGGGAAATATTGACATTGAAATATTGTAGGCCATGAAGGGTCCTAGTTTACCCCATGTCTGGAAAGGTAGTATCCTCTGTTTAATTGATTTAGAGAAGTCGGAACGAGCATCATCACCGAATTCTGTGAAGAGACAGACGTATGATAAGGATTATTTGAGTGAGGATATATGTTTCCCCATTGTGAAGGGGACCCATGAAGTGGGTAGCCCGAACTGTAAAATTGATTCTCCCCGTATGAAACACCCGGGGATACATGAGGAATCGCCATGGAAAAAGTGTTCAAAGGAACTGACATGGAAGATGAAGGATACGTGGATGGGGTGTAATAAGTAGAATAAACACCCATCTGAGTATTGGCTCCTGAAGGAGCATAAATAGGATTTGATATGTAAGAGGGGAAGTTCCATCCTCCCATCGTGAAAGAGGGTTGAGGGACATGACTCATATAAAACGAAGACATAGGCATCGGGGCCATGGTTCCCCCATATCCCATGCTAGGATTCATATAAGTGGACTAGGGAGAGGATTGCAAGGGTGAAGGCATATCCATGGGAGAATGACTAGGGACCCAAGGCGCGGATTGAGTGCCAAAGTTTTTCATACCATTATAAGAAATAGGAGGATTCATCCCCATGAACTGAGTGGGAATCATGGGGTAAGCAGCACTAACGAGGGAGCCAAAGGGAATCCACTATCCATAATGAGGACTCAGTAAAGACTCTTAAGGCCAAATAGTAAGCAAAGAGCACACCAAAAGTCAAACGACCAATATGTATGCAAATGGGATAAAGTGGTTGAGTGGCCTCCCTCCCTAAAGAAGGTATGTCTCGTCCAAGAGGGACTTGAGACTCCCTGTTAAAGATAGGAGGTAACATAATAAGTTATAGGGGTCCTCATGGGCTCAACAACTAGTCGGTCAGATCCCCCTGGAGAGGTAATCCTCCATAAAGGTTGTGTGATGGCTGACCCCTATCTGACCTAGGGTACTAGGAGAATAACCCCTGCAAGTAACCTATGAGATACCTAAGTCAAGCAACTAATAAACCATTGTATACCGATGCACAAGCGAGCAGTCGTAAGTCCGGATCACCATATGAGTAGGGTAGAAAATCCCAAAAACTTGAAAGAACTGCCTCTCACGGAGGTATGGGCACTAGCAAGATCCCAAAATATGAATAAATCCATAGAAATATCTCTGATGCTAGGTGAGTATCCGGGGGATATCCCTTCAACTAACTTCGCACGAACTCATGATTAACTCTAGTGTGAGCAGAGCCTCCTGATCTTACCAATTATACAATGGACTTCTCAACTCCCTTTCTCAAACACAAATGTTTATTTAATTTCCTTGGAGAATTTTACTCACAAAATCCTATTCCAAGGCACTAAATCCTAGGCTAGTTTGTGCACCCTAGAAAATAAAATTGTTACTAATAAATTTTAAATTATAGCGTTGATTTTATAGCCTTGATTACTCAAAAAGGTATATGGTGATGAAACCAATGGTGTTATGACTCTACAAGAAAGTAAATATGAAAATAATGCAAAGTCTAACTTTAAATTTTAATGTATGATATGCTCCTAAAAGTGATGCAATTTTCAAATTCAACTCTGCGATTCAGAAGTAAAAAATGCAATCTTTCACTGTATGCACTAAGCTAATGATAAAACTCAAAAGACAAAAAATGTCAAGCAATTAAAAATGCCTATATTTTTGTATTTTCAATATATCAAAACTAAAAATGCATGGACTGAAAAGTGACTTGATGCATAGACCTACTATGTATAAAAAATAGATAACTCAAGAAGGATATCAAGAAATAAAGCACCCAGCCCAATGTACAAGGACAATAAAAATGAAAAGATGAAGAGAAAAACTTCGCCCAAAAATTCAACCAAAAGAGGGTTTCCTGTCATCCCACGGGTACTCAACATGTACTACAGAGACCTAAGAAGGCTCAACAAGCATCAAGTCCCACCCAGCAAACACCACACCAAGAAAACAAGCAAGGAGAAAAGGTGTACGCGACTGTTTGAGAAAACAGAGCGTATATATGCAGCTTTCCGTGAGACATACCACGCTTGTACATGACTGTCAAGCAAAAGGGCACGTATATGCTTTGAAACAAGGCCAGGTAAGGGAGAAAAGGCTGAAAACTCAGACCCAGAGTGAATAGAAGTTGTCAAGCAATGACATGAAAAGAACCACAATAGAAATGAGAGAAACTAAGGAGAAAAGTACTTCAAACCCTAAGAAAGAAGAATCATCTCCAGTATGGTTGCCAATTCTGTTACAAGGAAAATCTATCTATGGCTAGGGTGAACCACAACAGACAGGTATGAATATAGAAATCAACTCAATTCAAGCATATGCTATATAAACTAATGTGCAAGAGAGTTAAGAAAGAGGCCTACCTAGTCCAAACGTTCGATGATGTCCACCGTTGAGCACTTTGACCCAAAGATTTATACCTGCAACAAGTTCTCAACAAACAAGCAAAGCAATCATATAGTGATGATATAACAAGTTAGCACATTAGATAGCATAATCCATCAATATACAAAACAAACATTCATGTGGATCATAACACATATATTTTCAAGATATCAATTGGACAGGAAAGGAGTATTTCTATTAATAAATGATCAACAGAAGTGAAACATTACAGACTTCTGTGTTGGCACGATTTGGAACCAAGAAACCGAGTTCCTTCCAACTGGGCCTCCACCACTTCAATCCTCCACCAAAGGCAAGCTCATATAAGGGAGACAAAGAGGTTCTCCATCAATAAGGGAAGAGCTTGGGGGCTATACCCTGTGTTCAGACCTAAAGGACAAAGGGATGAAGACTCAATAATGAAGTAATAATTTCTCCAGAGTAACTTTGCTCTCAAAGTTGAATTCTCTCCCCCCTTTTTCCATAGCTCGGAATTGGATTCTTTATAGCCTTCAAAATACAACTGAAGGGCCAATTCAGAACGTTTCCAATATGTGGAAGGCCAAGGATCAGAGATATCCTATCGTGACATGGAAACTTGACATTTAATTTTGATTTTCTAGCACAAATCCTGATGTACGCGGGTTGTAGTGGAGTAGCCAACGTATACGCTTGTTGTATAGCTTGCAAGGTGCGTACAAGTGGGAAAATATTTATTTTTGTCTCTGGATTCATCAATCAGGGAAAGCAAGTCTGCATAGGTAAATGGAATAACACCCTCTCTACAAAATTGCATAGGGTGAGTCAAATCTTTCTCTAACATACATAGTTATGATTATTTCAAGTTAGGGTTGTTGATTAATCCAAAATTAGTCATGTGAGACTAAAGTAAAGTTTGATGAAAATGCTAGTCTCTTGTTGTTAAAGTTAAGGAAGTTTTGTAGGTATGTGATCATATACACCAGGTCTATTACAAAGTTACAAATTAGATTTGGATGATGAAATTGATGAGGGATTTTGGTTGAGGTACATGTTGGATACATGGTTGAGACAAGTAGCTGATGAGTTGGCACATACATGAGGTGTATAGTTGATGATGTTGGTACATCTTGATGAGTCATAGTTTATGTGTATTTGATGCATGATTGGTACATATTTGGTGCATGGTTGATGCACTCGTTGATGGTACATATTGGTGCATGGTTGATGCACTCGTTGATGGTACAGATTGGTGCATGGTTGATGCACTTGTTTATGGTACACTTTGACTACAGGTTATTGTGACAAGTTATTTGTACAGGTTTGATGCATGGTTGATGCATTTGTTTATGGTACAGGTTGATGTATGGTACATGTTGGCATAGGTTATTAGTACAGGTTGTTATAGGTTGATTGGTACAAGTTTACAGTAGTATATCTCACAGTAATAGTATGACAGTGGTTCCATCATTCTATTTCTATGTCAGGGAGGTTGGACAGGTGGTTGTAGGCACCTTTCGGTTGTAGTCGAAGAACATAGGGGCTTGTATCTAGAGAGTTGAGGAGTTGGAGCTTCACTCAGGTTGTAGCCTGAGAAACTAGGGGGTTGGAGCCTCCTTCCAGTTGCAGCTGGAAAAAAAAGGAAGTTGGTGCTTCCAATGAATGTTATTCTTAAAGACATATAAGAAAAAGCATTATGTGGTTTTCTCCTGCTTTGGGTTTCCACGTAAAAACACTGGTGTACTGTGTACGTGTATGTGTATGATTTCTCATATGTTCATTGTTTATTTACTCTGCAATTATTGGATGATACTTATACATTGATATAACACTTGCATTATATGGTTAAAAAGGATTAAATTTCTCTATTATTGATTCAGCCCCCTCTCAGTAATCCAACAATTGGTATCAGATTTGGTTCCTTCAAGAAACAATTTAACCACTGAAAGGAGATCATGGATTATTCTGAGAATGGAGTACCACTATTCAATGGTCAAAATGGTTTAAAGTATCAAATGAGTGGAAGGACGAAAGTATTTTTACAAGAACATGGGTATTATATTTGGCTATCAGTCGTTACAAGATATGATAGTTCAAAAAGGGAAAAGAATGTAGCCAAGAAGCAATTGAAGAAGAATAACAAAATAGCAATGGATTTCATTTGTGAAGGATTACCTAATCCGGTAAGAGAAAAGGTTGGTAAATGGTCATCAACCAAAGAACTTTGGGATAAGTTACATGATATATATTCTTCACCCATCGTAGATTCAGAAAATGCCAAAGAAGATGCATGTACAAATCAAGAAGAAATATGTTCACCATGTCAAATAGATTCAGAATATGAAGAGTACATAATCACCAGAGGTATGTTGTTTTTCTTTAATTTTGAAAAGCATGGACATCTTGAAATAGAATGTCATGAAGGAAATGAGACAGAAAAACTAATTGAAAAGGAAGACAATTATGGAGAAAAATTGATTAGTGCTTTAGATGAACTAAGAGAAGAAAACAAGTCACTCAAAAAAGAATTGATGAAACAAAAGGAAAGTGTTCACATTTTTGAAGAATCCCAACAGGTCATCGAGAACTTAAGAAATCAGCTAGAAGAATCCAGAAATATCAAAGAAAATCTTGAATATAAAAAGCAATATTTGGAATCCAACATAGTAGCACAGAAGGAAGAAGCATAAATGAGAGAGAATATATTGGCATATCATTGATCCATATGGATATCGGTGGCCACCCACCTTTTCCAACTGGCTCAAAATAGTTTTCTGACAATTTTGGCAATTTACTATTTTAGCAGTTTTAACTTTCGGGGCCATTTTGAGGGCCTAAATGAAGGTTTTTATGGATAGAGCTCCTCAATGATAACTAAATACATTATTGATCCCCCAAAATGAATATCCTCGAAGATACCTTTCCAACGAGCTATCACATGCCTAAAACGGAGATCGTATGCAAAAGTTACGACCCCGGGAAATTGATGTACTAACTTACCCAAACGGGGCCCACATGACTTTTGGCACTTCATCTCCTAGGGTTAGGTTTTTGGATGTATAGGGTTTTTGGCATTCTTTTTTATTGTAAAAATTCCTTTAGAGCCTCATTGTAATCTTCTTCTTGCGAATGCGCGCAGCCATCACATCTCTTCTCAGAGATAAGCTGCCACCATTCCAGTAAGCTTGTTTCCGCTGCATTTTATAGTTTCAGCTTATTTTGTTATTGAATAGAAAACCGATTTTATTGTATCTATGCTATTTTGTGTTAAGCACCTGTTAATAATCTGTATATTCATTTCGTTCTTCTCATAAAATATGGATCAATCATCTTAAGTAAATAACTAACGATCTAAACCAGCTTGAGGCAGAGTTTGGTCAAGAAGAGAAAGGACTTGAAGAAGAAATAATCACATTAAAAATTCAGCTTGAAGAAGCGAAAAGAACAGAATAGGTCATGAAGTCTCAGATAATGAAGAAAGAAGAAGAGGTTGAGAATCTTGAAGAAGAATTTTTCACATTGAGAAGTAAAATCCTCAAGCTCAACAAGAAAGTTGAAGAGATAAAAACATCCACATCAGTTATAGAGAATGAAGATAAGCGCTCTAGGTTGCTAGAAAAGAAGAATGAATAAAATAGAAAGAGTTATGCAGAAGTACTCAAAGGAAGGAATCATGGTCAACCAGAATCTAAGAAAACTATTGAAGATACATATTTAAGAAGACCATCCATGTTCAAGCCACAAAGAAGCTTCAATCATGATCATGATCAGTCAAGGCAAAAATTCAAAAGGAGTACACCAAAAAGAATATTATTCATTCCCAGGTATGAAAATTTCTTTTATGGTCATTGTTTTTATCATACTAATTTTGGACATAAGGTTTTAGATTGCAGGGATTATAAAAGAAATGTTCAAGAAAGAAGTGCCTATGTGGGCCCAAGTAACATTGAATGTTACAAATGTCATAACTATGGACACATAGCTAGTGATTGTAGAAGTATGATCGATACTTCCATGAAAGAGAACACTGATATCAGATATAAGAAAGTATGGATAAGAAAACACATAGAACAGGTGAACAAATACCAGGCCCCAGAGATCGCAAGATTGGAAATAAAACGAGATGAAGAAAATTCTACAGAGAAAGACGTCAGATACAAAAAGGTTTGGAAAATAACTGAAAGAAAAGACTGACATGTAAATAAGGAACAGGTTCAAGAGATTGTACTTTCAGGAATTGTAGTGAAAGACAAATCCATAGACAGAAAGAAAGAAGTCAAAGATCAGAGAGATGATGAATCTACCAATGAATATGATGATGAATACACATCAGAGAAGTAATTGTTCTGAGCCATACGGCTTAGAGACTCCCAGGTAATATGAATACTAGACAGGGGGAGTCTATGCTATAGCTGTGAAAGACCAAAAAACCATCCTTTGAGCATATTGCATAGTTTGAGTAGATAGATCCAAAGAAACCAATTAGAAGAAGTACATTTTGATAAATTAATCAATTGTATTAGTGAAGACCTCATGATAGTATAGTGATAAATGGATCAACATTATGGACAGTTTTACAGTAGAGTCTTGGACAGTATGGACAGAGATGGATTCGTAAGAACACTTAGCAGGTTTGGACATATAGATGACAATGGACGAGAACATTGATTTATAGATTGGTTGAAAGAGTGGTTCAGATACAAAGGAACATTATAATAATGAATGATAATTACACATGAAATGGCTCAAACAATGCTAATGGATTCCAAATTGACAGATATTTTTTAGACACATGCAGTGCATACAACAGTTCACATTCAAAACAGAGTAATGATCAGAAAAGGAAGTGCAGACAACAACCTCTACATCAAGAAATTTGCAAAGGATATGAAAAATGAATTTGAAATTTCATTACTCGAAGAACTATCCTTCTTTCTGGGTCTTCAGATACGTCAAAGCAACCAAGGAATTTTTATTTCTCAAACTAAGTATATCAGAGAAATGATAAAGAGGTTCATAATGGAAGATTGCAAACCAGTTACTACTCCTATGCAAACCAGTTGTAAGTTGAGAAAATATGATGATTCAAAGTCTGCAAACCAGAGACAATATAGGTCAATGATTGGTAGCTTACTATATGTGACAACATCTAGACCAGATGTAATGCAGACAGTTGGACAGGTGGCATTATTTCAAGCAACATCAAAGGATGATACTTATACATGAAACATAGACATCTCTTTGTGAATTGATTGTTACCACATTTGAAATACCCATTGATACAACAAAATTTCCAAACTAAAGCATAGGCTTTGCAGGCATCCTTACAAATGGAAGAGAACCAGTATCAGAAGACAGATCCAACAATAGAGGATTTGAAGGAGGACCTGAAGAACCTTACATTTCAATTGAATCAGAATAAAGGAAAAGAGAAAAGAGAATTTGTTTGGTGTACCACGTGCAGGATAGAAGGACACCACAAGAATGAATGCCCAACTTTCACATAGTATATGGAAACAGGAGTACCAAACCATTTGCCAACAAGAGTACCAAAACATTTTCCAACAGGAGGACCATGGTGTGAGATATGTAAGACACATGGGTATTATCCATATCATTGTCCCATGATGCAAAAGTATCATACTGTAGCCAAGAGTTCATATTTCAATTTTTGCAAGTCAGTGGGCCATGATGATAAAGATTGTAGGAAAATGGAGTTGATGAGGGAAAGAACTTCAGATACCTATAGGGTGCAGGCAGAAATGATGAAATGGAAAGTTGCACCTCAGTTTAACCATGGACCACCTCAGTACAACACTGCACAACAACAATACAACATTGCACATCCATAATATAACAATGCGCAGCCACAGTATAACCCTGCATACTATAACCAGGTGCCTCGGTACAACGCACCGCGAGGAGATCAAACTAGCTACAGAGGTGGAGGACAAGGTAGAGGAGGATTTGGACGAGGAAGAGGTCTAGTAGTGTTCCATAACTACCAACATCCAGGACATTATGCAAGGGAATGTCCACTTCCACCTACGACATGTATGTACTTTCACGTTGCATACCATGAAACAGAAGAATTCCGAACATTTTTGGGAAAAAATCAAGAAAAGAGGAACCAGAACAATCAAAATGTTCAGTGGGTCTCTATAGAAGCCAAGGATGATGTCATAAATATCAACATAGTCATGCGCAGATGAGCTAAGACAGGACCTGACGCAGTAAGACAAGATCCAACACAATACCAATGGGTTGTTAGAGAAAGATTTGCCTCACCCTATGCAATCTTGTAGAGAAGGCCTTATTCCATTTCCCTATGTAGACTTGTCTTCCATGTTACTAAAATCCAAAGACAAAAATACAAATTTTTCCACTTGTATGCATCTTTCACCTTATACAACAAGTGTATACGCAGTCTACTCCACTACAGCCCGTGTACATCGGGATTTGTGCCAAAAAATCAAAATTAAATGTTAGGTTTCCATGTCACAACAGGATATCTCTGATCCTTGGCCTTCCATATACTGAAAACGTTTTGACTTGGCCCTTTAGTTACATTTTGAAGGCTATAAAGAGGCCAATTATGAGCTATGGAAAAGGAGAAAGAATTCAACTTTGAGAGCAAAGTTACTCTAGAGAAATTATTTATTTCTTATTGAGTCTACATCCCTTCATCCTTTAAGTCTGAGCACAATGTTCAACCCCCAAGATATTCCCTTATTTGATGGAGAACCTCATTATCTCCCTTACATGAGCTTGGCTTTGGTGGAGGATTGAAGTGGTGGAGGCCCAGTTGTAAGGAACTTAGTTTCTCGATTCTGAACCATGCTGACACAGAAGTCTGTAATGTTTTCACTTCTGCTGATAATTTATTACTAGAAATACTCTCTTCTCGTCCAATTGATGTCTTGCAAATATATGAATTATTATCCATGGGCATATTTGTTATGTATATTGATGGATTGTGCTATCTAATGTGTTGACCTTTTATATTTCCACCATATGCTTGTTTTTGCTTGTTTATTGAGAACTTGTTGTAGGTATATAGCTTTGGGTCAAAGTGCTCAACGGTGGACATCATCGAACATATGGACGAGGTAGGCCCCTTTCTTATCTCACTTGCACATTGGTTTATATAGCATATTTTTGGAATAGAGTTGATTTCTGCAGTCATTTTTGTCTATTGTGGTTCACCCTAGCCATAGAGAGATTTTCCTCGTAACATGGGTGAAGACGAATATTGAACCACAGAAACAGTTTGATGTGGGGAAAGAAAAATAAACATTCAAGGAGGCCAGACAGGAGTTCCTCAAACAAGATGTTGCATCTGTTGGATTACTGAGAGGGGGGTTGAATCAATAATAGAGAAATGTAATATGTTTTAACCATATAATGCAAGTGTTATATCAATGTAGCAGTATCATCCAATAATTGCAGAGTAAATAAACAATGAACAAATGAGAAATCATACACATACACAATACACCAGTTTTATTACGTGGAAACCCAAAGCGGGAGAAAACCATTGAATGATTTTTCTTATATGTCTTTAAGAATTACATTCATTGGAAGCACCAACTTCCTTTGTTTTCTAGCTGCAACTGGAAGGAGGCTCCAACCCCCTAGTTTCTCATGCTACAACCTGAGGGAAGCTCCAACTCCC
>ML798001.1:287386-306273 GCA_009831015.1 Picea engelmannii | reverse complement strand
TACCACCAGGTCTTTATAGAATAGACAGATGTATGGAAGACCGCCTTCAAGTCAAAGGAAGGCCTTTTTGAATGGTTGGTCATGCCCTTTGGTTTGACAAATGCTCTGGCCACTTTCATGAGGATGATGGACGATATCCTACGACCATTCACCAATACTTTTGTAGTGGTGTATCTAGATGACATTCTCATTTACAGCAAGACTTGGGCCGAACACTTGCAGCATATTTAGCAGGTTTTTCACACCTTGTGGCAGCACAAGCTATATGCCAACTTGGAAAAATGCTCCTTCGGCATAGACAGGGTCCATTACCTGGGCCACATCATTCATCAGCATGGCGTACATGTGGATCCAGCCAAGATCCAAGTCATTCGTGACTGGTCAACCCCAACCACACTCATTGAGCTTCAGAGCTTCTTAGGCCTTGCCAATTTCTACCACAGATTCGTGTTGGGATTCTCCCATATTGCATGGGCCCTCGGCCAAATAACAAAGGGTGGAGGTAAGGAGAAATTTGTGTGGGGTCGGTCCCAACAACAAGATTTCGATGATTTAAAGCAATGCTTGTGCTCATCCCCAATACTTTCACTATTAGACCTACAACAACCCTTTGTGATCGAGACAGATGCTTCAGACTATGTTGTGGGCATCGTTCTCACTCAGCACGGCCACACTGTGGCCTATCATAGTGAGACACTATCTAATGTTGTCTGTAAGTAACCTACTTACGATAAAGAATGTACTCCATTGTGCAAGCCTACTGCCAATGGAGACATTACATTCTAGGGAAGGAGACAGTCATCCACACTGATCATAAGCCACTGCAGTTCATGCATAAACAAGGAAAATTGCAAAATGATCGCCATCAATCGCGTCATTGATTGCCTCAACAGACCACCAGTCATGGCACTCACCACAGTGCTAGAATCTTGTGGCCATGAGACCTCTGGATGGCCCCAACTCTATGAGACAGACCCAAACTTCGCCACCACCTACCCAATGTTGGGTGAAAACGTAGTTGTCGATAATTTTCATCTTCAGGATGGGTTGCTGTGTCATCTAGGCCATATCTTTGTTCTATCAAGCGAGCGAGCGAAGTTGATCTAGGAAGCCCACTATAGTCGGGTGGCAGGACACTTCGGCGTCGAAAAGACAGTGGTGTT
This sequence comes from Picea engelmannii, assembly GCA_009831015.1. Lineage (NCBI taxonomy): Eukaryota > Viridiplantae > Streptophyta > Pinopsida > Pinales > Pinaceae > Picea > Picea engelmannii. Next base: position 305,110 of record ML798001.1, on the reverse strand, counting down.
GCTACAGAAACATTTCTACTAGCCGAAACTTCGACGGGAGGTCGACAAGTATATCAGCTCCTGCACTGTTTGCGCTATTGCCAAACCGACCACTAAGAAACAGGGCATGTACACCCCTCTTACTACTCCTGACAATCCATGGGAATCCATCTCAATGGACTACATGTCGGGCCTCCTATCCACCAAGCGGGGAAATGACTGTGTTTTTGTGGTTGTTGATCACTTTTCTAAGATGGCGATTCTGGTTGCCTACAAGAAGAGCATCACAGCAGAGGCCACTACCAAACTCTTCTTTAAACGAGTCTGGGTACATTTTGAACTCCCACAAACCATTTTCTTCGATCGGGACTGTCTATTTCTCAGGACATCCTGGTCAATCCTCTAGTCACTGTTGGGCACCAAGCTCATCAAATCCATGGCCTTCCACCCCCAGACAAATGGCCAAACCAAGGTTGTAAATCAAATGATTGTTCATATCCTTCGCATGTATAATTCAAAGCACCCTTGCACATGGGATGAGAGCCTTCCCTATGTCCAACACAGCTACAATCGAGCCATTCATAGCTCAACCAACCACATCCCCTTTCAGGTGGGGTTGGGATTCCAACCATTGGGTCCCATAGATGTTTCACTTCTCCTTGCGGTCACCTCGACTGACTCATCTCCTACTACAACTAAAGCTGACAAAGCCACCCAGTTCATTGAGTGGATCTAGCACATCTACCAATAGGTTCAGGATATCCTACAAAAGTCCAATGACAAGTACAAACAGCGCCATGATCAACATCGAGTGCCACATAAGTTTCAGGTGGGCGACAAAGCTTGGTTGCACTTGTAGAAAGAACACCTTGCAGGACCCCATCGGAATCTTCACCCACTCCGTTATGGGCCGCACACCATCACCAAGGCCGTGGGGGATAATGATTTTGATCTCAACATTCTTCCTTTCCTTGGCCTACACCCAGTGTTCAATGTGGATCTCCTTCACCCTTATTTCCCACCATTATTGGACACCTCAGAAGTAGCAGAACAGATGACACCAACATAGCTCAACCCTGACTGCATACAACAGGAATCCAATGATCATATTTTGGACACACAGATCAATGGAACTCGACAGCAAAGGATCCATCTTTATCGAGTCGTCAAAGCAGGGCAACTCCTGCACCAAGGCAAGTGGCTCACCCAGGGCCAAATTCGGTAGAAATTTCCTCATATGATGGGGGACCTCAATGCAATGGATACAATTTCTTCCTAAGGAGGGATTATTGATCCAAGTGGATATCAGTGGCCACCCACCTTTTCCAACTAGCTCAAAACAGTTTTCTGGCAATTTTGGTAATTTACTATTTTTAGCAGTTTTCACTTCCGGAGCCGTTTTGAGACCCTAAACGATGTTTTTGGGAAAAAAAGGTTTACAATATAGAAGTTTAATATTGCACCTAAAATGAATCTCCTCGATGATACCTTTCCAATGGGCTATCATACGCCTAAAACGGAGATCGTATGCAAGAGTTATGACCCCGGGAAGTTAATGTACTAACTTATCCAAACAGGGCCCACATGACTTTTGGCGCTTCATCTACTAGGGTTAGGTTTTTGGATGTCTATGGTTTTTGGCATTCCTACTTATGGTAAAAAGGCCTTCAAAGCCTCATTGTAATCATCTTCTTGTGAATGAGCGCAATCATCACATCTCTTCTCAAAGATAAGCCGCCACCATTCCAGCAAGCTTGTTTCTGCTGCATTTTACAGTTTCAGCTTATTTCATTATTGAATAGAAAACCAGTTTTACTATATCTTTTTTATTTTGTGTTAAGAATCTGTTAATAATCCATATTCATTGCGTTTTGCTCGTAAAATCCGGATCAATGAATCTCGATACCATACTAACTACAAAACAAATATCTAGTCAAGTTGTAATTAAGTAGATCAAACTTCCAACCAATTGACGATACAATGTAACATCAACCGATTTGGAGTCATCATGTATGTATAACTTCAACCCAAATTCCAAAGGAGTTGTCACTAGCTTGCAACTCATCATTTTTAACTTTTTTAAAATATCCCAAGTATACTTGGCTTGAGACATGAAAATACTATCTTCCTTCTGCCAAACTTCAATTCCCAAGAAATAATGCAACTCACCAAGGTCTATCATCTCAAACTCAACAATCATATGTGACTTAAACCTTTGAAATAACTCAACACTTTTTCCTGTGTAAATCAAATCATCAACATATAAGCAACTATCAAAACATCTTGACCTGACTGAAAGATATAGAGATTTGATTCAGATAAACTTTTCACTAAGCCATGATCCTGGAAGTACTTATCAATTCTTGAATACCAAGCCCTTGGTGCCTGCTTAAGTCCATTCAATTCCTACTTCAACCTGTAAACATAACCTTATTTTCCTGGAACTTCGAAACCTTCAAGCTGCTCCACATAAATTTCTTCATCCATGTAACCATTCAAGAAAGTTGACTTAACATCCATCTGAAAATTTGTCCACTTATATTGAGTAGCTAATGCAAGAACCATCCTGATTGTATCCAACTTTTCCACTGGAGAAAATGTCTCAATATAATCAACTCCTTCTCTATGTGCATAGCCTTTTGCAACTAAACAAGCTTTATACTTATCAATTGTGCCATCAGATTTACACTTAGTTTTATAAACCCATTTAGTAACAATCACATATTTTCCTTTTGGTAAACTAACCAAGTTTCATGTATCATTTATTACCAAGGCATTCAATTTTGTTTCCATAGCTTCATTCCATTCCTTTTGTCTTTATGTTTCTGCATAAGTTTGTGTTTCATCCAACTTCATTACCTCTGCCATAAGTGCATAATTTAATAAAGAATTTTGTGATCGAGTAATTCTCTTCTCAAAATTTCTATCCAACATACTGTTTTTTGAATGACCCCTTTCAATCCACTTAGGCCTCTTCTTAACTTCATCTATCTTTACTGACTTGGAATTTGATTCATCACCAATATCCACTGCATCTTTTCTTAATTCAATCGTTACATTGTCGGGTTGAAAAATCTCTTGTTCATCAAACACAACATCTCTGCTTATTATCACATTTTTTGCTTGAGGATCAAACAACCTATAGCTTATTGTTTCAATACTATAGCCAATGAAAATACACTTCACACTCTTATCATCCAATTTCCTCATCTTTTCCTTCGGAACATGTGCATATGCAGTGCAACCAAAAACCTTCATATGTGCAACACTTGGCTTATATCTGGACCAAGCTTCTTCTGGAGTCAAATTCAACATTGATCTCGTAGGACATCTATTAAGAGTGCCTATTGTTGTGTGCACTGCTTCAGCCCAAAATTCATTTCCAAGAGACTTGGCTTTTAACATGCTCTGAGCCATTTCAACTATCATCGTGTTCTTCCTCTCCACCACTAAATTTTCAACCAATGCCTTAAACTCAAGAAAATGAGAAAACACTCCAGATTTTTCCTGCAAAAAATACACCCAAGTCTTCCTTGAAAAATCATCAATAACCATTATTTGTTCTTAGGGTGATAATGCTCAAACCACTTTGTTTTTCAACCAATGCCTTAAACTCAAGGAAATGATAAAACACTTCAGATTTCTCCTACAAAAAATACACCCAAGTCTTCCTTGAAAAATCATCAATAAAAGTGAGAAAATAGCGTGTCTTCCAAAAGATATTGTCTCAATTGGACCACACAAATCTGAATGCACAAATGCTAGATGTTCACTAGCCTTCCATGTTCTATTTGAGAAATTTTCCTTGTGTTGTTTCCCAAAGATACATCATTCACATATTTCATCTTCTAACTTGATATAAGGAAGACTATTCACCATGTTCTGCTTTCGAAGCAACACCAAACTTTGAAAATTCAAATGTCTCATCCTTAAATGCCAAAGCTTGCTATTCATCTCTTATGTAGGATTCAAACTTAGTGAATTATTTGAATCAAAAGAAATCTTGAGAGATTTGTGGAGAAATTGTACGAGAAGATGATTTCTGGTAGCATCTCCTCTCATTGTATAAATCTATGCTTTGTTAATGAGAAAATTTGAGCCTACCTGCATTATTGTTGGATTATTTGCTCCATAATTGTGCTGGTGTAATTTTTTCATTTGGTGATTTGGCGATTTGTAAGTTTTTTTTTAGAGAATCTGAGTGATTTGGCGATTTGCAATATTTTTTTATATATACCCTGTACCCTCTTGGAGAAAAAAGTGCGTGGAGCATGGAGATCTGTATTTGTGTGAGCCAGAGAAGAGAAAATGTGCAGCGTGGATGATAGAGGACTGTCCAGCGTGTGACTGGTGAGAATTATTAGTCGGCGTAAATCTTCATTTACACCATTTTTTTGCCTGATTCCCGCGTAGAATTTTCAGCAGCTTGGAGTTGTTGTGTAAAGTTTGCAATTGGGTTGGTTAATCAAAGTGTTTAGCATGGAGGCAGAGTAGCACTCTCGACTGTCCGTCTGACTGGTATGAAAGTCTTGCATTAACATTTTGCATATAATTGATGTTTAAAACAAAAGCTTTTATATAAAGGTTTTCCTTTAATTAAAATAAATTAATCAAAAGACATGTGACGACATACTTACTATTTATCCATGACTAAAGTATGTGAAGGAGTTTGGAATTTGAGAGAGAATTTATCCCTTTAATGTTTAGTGGTTTAATGATTATGAGAGAGAATTAGTGTTGGAGGAGTGACATGAGAGAGAATTAGTTTTCATATGAAATAAAGTGTAAAAGAGGTTTTTCCTTTTAAATCTCTTATTTTTAAAAACTTTGGGCACAAATTTGTAAAGGGTTGATTCAAAGAGATTATATGTAAGAGCTTGTCTTAAATTTGTAAAAGAGGCTCAAAACTCTTTTGTGAAATGGGATTTTGCAAGCTTTGTAATTTTGAGAAATATTGAGCTTTTTTAAGCTCTTTTTTGTATTTTCAAATTAATAAAATCATTTATTTGGTGGTGGTTGAGTCTCAATTTTAGGGATGTTGGTTCTTGTCCGGGATAGAAGTGGGACACTTTGTTATTTTTGCATGTTTGCTCTCTTTTATTCTTCATTTGTTCTTCATGGCGAAAAGCAATATTGTGTTGCCTAAACTTGTTGGCACAAATTATTTCTATTGGAGAAAACACATGCAACCCATATTTGTCACTAAAAATTTATGGGAACTTGTAATTGATGGATATACTATGTCTTCTGCTGATGAATTCAAATAATTAAGTGATGATGAGAATAAATATTTAAAGAAAATTATTAAGAAAGATAATGAAGAACTTTCACTTATAGGAAGTGCAGTTGAAGAATCTATATTCACAAGAATTAATGTTGCAGAATCATATAAGCAAGCTTGAGATATTTTAAAGAACACATATGAAGGTGTGGTTGTCGCTAAATTGCAAAAAATAAGGAGAAATTATGAAAATGTCAATATGCAAAGTAATGAATCTATTCATGATTACATCACAAAGATGCAAGATCATGTTAATCAAATGTGGTCCTTAGGTGAAGATATTCCATGCACGAGGCTAATTGAGAATATTTTAAGGAGTGTTTTGCCAAAATTTTAGATGGTCACCACCAATATTATAGTCCCCAAAGATTTAAATACAATGAAGATTGATGAATTGAGTGGATTTTTGCTAACTGTTGAAGAAAATCAATCTACTGGAGAAGTGGAGCATGCATTTTCTACAAGGCATAGAGGAAGAGGAAGAAGCAGAGGTGAATATCAAAATCATAATCAAAATAGATATTCACAACAGTCAAAAAATTATCAAGGAAGTGCATCTACATCAAGAGGAAGAGGAAGAAGTCCAAGTCAATTTAGAGGAAGTTCAAGTCACTTCAGAGGACGAAGCAAAGAAGAATTTCATGGAAGAGGAAGAGGAAGAGAATGATCTCAAGAACGATAAGGCCCACGGTGTCATTATTGTCATAAATTTGGTCATCTTGAAAGAAATTGTTATGCAAAAATGTGAGATATGGAAAACAAAGGTGTTAATACAGTTGTAGAAGAAACCAGGAATAAGAATTTATTCATATCAAGTTTTATGGCACATCATGAAGAAAATGAAGCATGGTATATTGATTTGGGATGTTCCACTCATATGACATCTCGAGAGGATTTGTTTACTAGAATTAATGACAATTATTCTCATAAAGTCGTATTTGGTGATGATAGAGTTTCAAAAGTTAAAGGGAAAGGCACAGTTGCAATTCCAACATTGCATGGAAAGAAGAAGTTTATTGATGACACATTGTTGACACCAATATTGAAGAAGAACCTACTTTATGTACAACAGATGATGGAGCAGAATTATAATTTAGTGTTTGATAACGAGGAGTGTTTAATTATGGATGAGTTGAATCAAAATGCAGTTGTGGCAAGAGGAGATGTTACGGGAAATCATCTTCTCCTATAATCTCTCCAATAATCTCTCCACAAATATCTCAAGCATATTTTCCTAACTTTAATTAAACCTTCGAGACATAACAAAACAACAATAACACTAATAATAATTGCATCTAGAATATGACAAATGAATCATTATTCCAACATCACCCAAAGACTCTCAAAAGTTTTTGTGGCTTCCTATGACTCACTGGTTACTATACGGAGTTTTTGCAGAGCTACGATAAAATTGCAATTCCCATCAACACCTTGCTAAATAAAAATGCTTTCATCTAAAATAATGTTGCAAATCATGTTTCTTGGGAATTAAAAAAAGTTGTGCATTACCCCTATTCTCACCATGCCTAACTTTAATAGAATTTCATCTTGGAATGTGATGCCTCCAACTAAGGTATTGGGGTAGTGTTAATGATAAGAATTGGATCATTATATTATTTTTCATCTCTCTCGATGCTTTCAGAGTGGAAAAAATTGGAGGAATAAGCTTGCAGGGTCATTTAGCAGCAAGTCGTAGTTTGGAAAATTGGGGTTTGAAACCTTCCAGAGTCATTTTGAGGAATCAAATGATAATTTTTGGGGTAAAATTTTTTCTATATTTAGAGTGGACCCCTAGAGGATATTATACACATCGATACCTTTCCAACGATGCAAAAATTGTATCAATCGGAGCTCGTATGCAAAAGTTATTCCTCCCACATGTTGACCTAACGTGTTGACCACCATGGTACGAGTGGATGCCACGTCATCCCCCATTACTCACGCATATGGGGATATACATGTATGAAATTTTAATAATATTATGGAAGGTCCCAAACCTTATCACAATTGAGGGTTGAGGAAGTCAAAACCCTACCCCTAGATGGCTATTAAGTGATGTTAAATATCGGGCCACTAGGAGGAGAAGGGGTCTCATTCTTTAGCATTGTATTTATTCCATAGTTGAGAAAATAACATAGGGTTGGTATTTTGAGAGCATAATAGTGGAGGAGATATTTTGTAGCATCCTTGCAAGCCACGATGTCAAAGGAAACTCCACAGAGAGTGCCTCTTTCTTTGTACTTGCATTTGAAGAAAAGATAGCAAAGTGACCTCACTTTCTAGCTAGGTTTTTTTCCATATTGGGTTCCTCAGCTTATATCTTATGTTTATTTTTGGATGGTGTGTCAATATTTATTTATGTTCTCTATTTTTCTCATTTCAGTTATTTCATACATTTTAAGAAAAAAACTAGTAATTAAAGAATTTGAGATCTAAAGGAAATTAACCTTCATAGTAAAGATTTTAGTATCTTACTAGATCTATTGTGACAAATTGTCTAATGGAATATCCACATAAGTTCTCATATTAGTTAATGCAAGAGGGACTCCCTTTGGCCTTCACTAGTAAGCCATTGTGTGATAAATATTTGAAAAAAATCAACATATGAAAAGGAAATGATGGTTATTCTTTATGGAGCTAATATGCGACATCATTACCTGATGGGGTATTATTTATAGATTAAAATTGACCACCGTAATTTGAAATATTTCTTGGAATAGAGGTTATATTCCCCAAAGTAAAAAAAGCGGGTTACTAAAATGTTAGGCTATGACGATGAACTTCGGCTTCGACTAAAATTCCTTCATGCACATTTCCTTCGGTCGATTTTACCCCAAGTGGTCAAAGTCGGGCTGACCATGCATATGTCACTTTCATGATCTATGGTTCATGACTTACTTTGTCCTTCCACTCAACTTGATCCAATGGTCGATATGGATTTCAGAACCGTAACTTGCGTGTGGTTTATTCCGTCGCCCAAACTCCGCAATTTGAAGTTGTGCAATTATTGGTGAATCAACCACAGTCGATGATCTTTGAGTCGATGAGATCTGATGATCTAGACTAATTGCAGGATTGGAAATAAGGTGTAGTTTAATTCTTCTTTCGTGCTCTGCAATCGATCCCTTTCCTTGATCTAGCGCTTATGTATCCAACGGTCATGGTTTGTCCTGTGGGGATTTCTATCCCGATCATGTTTCTGCACTGCGCTTTCCCTTTTGAGCTTCATGTGCTTCATCGACTGTTGACATCAATGACAGTATGTCGAACACATCCTTCACATCCTTCTTCTTCTTACTTGATATAAGGAATACCATTCACCATGTTCTTCTTTCGAAGCAACACCAAACTTTGAAAATTCAAATGTCCCATCTTTAAATGCCAAAGCTTACTATTCATTTCTTATGTAGCATTCAAACTTTGTGAATTACTTGAATCAAAAGAAATCTTGAGAGATTTGTGGAGATATTATTGGTGAAATTGTAAGAGAAAATGATTTGTCGTAACATCTCCTCTCATTGTATAAATGTATGTTTTGTTAATGAGAAAGTTTGAGACTGCGTGCATTGTTGTTGGATTATTTGCTCCATAATTGTGCTGGTGTAATTTCTTCATTTGGTATCATATCCAGAGACGTGACTGGTGAAGTGAGAGTATTCATTGCCTTTACGAGAAGAACTGACTTAATGATTATAGCGTTGTTGAGAAGAAAAGTATGTGTATGATTGGTGCATGGGAAACGTTGAAGTGTGTGTGGACATGTTAATGTTTGAAGCATAAAATGATTTGTTATGTATTTAATTCAATGAGAGAAGGTTATCATGCTATTTAGAGAAGATTTTGTTTTTTTTTAAGAGAATTTGAGTGATTTGGCGATTTGCAATATTTTTTTATATATACCATGTATGATACTCTCTTGGATCAAGAGGTGTGTGGGGCATAGATATATGTATTTACGTGAGCCAGAGAAGAGAAAATGTGCAGCGTGGATGACAGAGAACTGTCCAGCATGTGACTGCTGAGAATTATTTGTCAGCGTAAATCTTCATTGACACCATTTTTTGCCTGATTCCCGCGTGGATTTTTCAACAGCTTGGATTTGTTGTGTAAAGTTTGCAATTGGGTTGGTTGATCGAAGTGTTTTGCATGGAAGCAGAGTAGCACATTCGATTGTGCATGCGACTATGCGTATGACTAGGACTGGTATGAAAGTCTTGCATTAATATTTTGCATACAATTGAAGTTTAAAACAAAAGTTTTTAAATAAAGGCTTTCCTTTCATTAAAATAAATTAATCAAAAGACATGTGACCACAGACTTACTATTTATCCATAACTAAAGTATGTGAAGGAGTTTGGATTTATCCATGACTAAAGTATGTGAAGGAGTTTGGAATTTGAGAGAGAATTTATCTCTTTAATGTTTAGTGGTTTAATGATTATGAAAGAGAATTAGGGTTGGAGGAGGGATGATTTTAAGGATGGAAATTTATTTTTAAATGTAGAAACCTTGGGGAATATTACTAATCCTTCATATCTCAACTATAAATGTTTGGCGATATTTTTGTAAAAATATTCAAATTTCTAAGTATTTTTTATAGTTTTTATAAAATTTTGGCTATTTTTAAGGTAAAATAATTTTATCCTATAGAATTTGGGCGAATCATTTTTAAAATGGTGAATCTCATATTTTGAAAAACCATTCGTCCACGAGAGAAATTTAGCCCCTAAAATCATCCCTGGTTGGAGTGAGATGAGAGAGAATTAGTTTTCATATGAGATAAAGTGTAAAAGAGGTTTTTCCTTTTAAATCTCATATTTTTTAAATTTTTGGGCACAAATTTGTAAAGGGTTGATTCAAAGAGATTATATGTAAGAGCTTCTCTTAAATTTGTAAAATGATGCAGGAGCATCGTCAACGAACACGCGTGGCAGGACAACTTAGCACCTCAGAATCATTTCAGAATCTTAAGCGTTGGAGGTTACACGAGTTTTCTGGAGCTGATGCAAAAACGGAAGAAGAGAAAACGCTGGGAATCTAGATGATCACGAATAATCTGGGATTTTTCACTCCAAATATTGAATGTAACTAAACTTAGGTAGCATTTAGGTTTTTGTTTTTTAGTAGATGAGTAGTCAGGGGGAACCCTAAGAACCCTCTTAGATAAACAGAGGTTTTGTGAGCCCAAATGAGGTTGTTGCAAGTTAGTATGGATTTTCTGAGTTTTTAGTTATTGATTTGATCTTAGTTGTAGCCATTTACATTTGAATGAATATGACAGAGGAAAATTGATCCAAATGCATAGTATTCTTACTATTTCCAATTCCATGTTATTGTTTTTTCATAAATGAATGAATTTCGTTATGTATAAATGAAGTTGTGAATGTTCGTATAAGTTTCAATTGTTTGTCTTATGCAAGTCATGCAATGAGTGCATATTGAACGCAATGAGTGTGTGTAAGAGAGTCTTTCTCGACCCAAAGCTAGGAAGAGATAGCGTGGAACTTTTGTATGTAGAGTGTGCATATTTATCGCAAGGAGTGCGTGTAGAGGGGATATTGTTTCAAGTTCAAAAACTCAGAAGGGACAACGCCTTCCAGAAGTGTAGACCAGGTCTAAGGGATAGACTCGTGGGAGATACAAAGGTCGAAGCCTTTGAATACCTAGAAAATATTCTAAGTCAGAAGAATCTGTAAGCTCAAGAGGAGGAGTAACAGTAACCGTTGGATTGAGCATGGGGAAGGATCTGGACCGTCAAATTGGAGTCTAAACAGGAGGAGTGTGCAGAGAAAAAAGGGATTAGATCACAATTGTTGGATCTAGGAGCGAAGACCAATAGCCGTTGGATCCAAAGATAAGTGCACGAGATTTAACCTTCATGGAAGTGCATAGGAGAGCGTGAAATTTGTGAATTCCGCGTTCACGACAATGATCACAGCCATTGGATCATGGAGCATCGTGAACCATCGATATAGCGAGAGCGAGAACTCGGGAATCGAGATTGGGGAGACTAGAGGAAACAAATTCCCATAGCCCCGAGACGCGAAGTCACGAGTCGATCTGAGCCATTGGATCGCGGGGGATTGTGGACCATTGATTGGACATCGAGAGTTCGGATCTCGAGAATCCGAGGAAAGGAAACAAGCTAATTTCCAACTTCGTGATATGCGAAGTCTTGAAGTGCTTGGAGGACTAGCCCTAGGTCATAGCGAGGGGTCATATGAATGAAGGATAATGGAGGAGCTAGCACTCACTAGACTCCTAACTCATAAATCGGGAGTTCGGAAGTCAGAAGAGTCAGGTTTGGCTCATAATAGGATACCTGATGTCGCAAAGTGTGAAGCGCCTTTAGGTAAGGCATGTGGTCACCGTCGGTGGTCACGTGAGGGGAGCTTACACCTAGTGCTTGTTCACACGGGTGGGGTTTCATCATAAGGACCTATGGATATTTGTGTGAGGATTCCAGCAGAGAATCGACGAGTTGCTCCAGCTTGAGAAGAAAGAAGATCCAGTGACCAGGAGGTTGGCAGACCTTGTTGAGGTGGGGTACTGCATCAAGTGGTATCAGAGCAAGAATATTGCTTGCAGACAGCAGGAAAAGGAGAGGAGACAAAAGAACTCAAAGTTGTACTCTATGTATGAGAGACAGTTAACACAATGCCACCAAGGAGACGAGTGGACCCGCCTTTGGTCAATCAAGTTGTAGAAAGGGAGATGTGAGAACTTTGTGCAAGATTAGAGGAAATGGAAGCAACACAGAGGAGGGCACCTGATGCTGGAGACATCAGCGATGTAGAGAGCGAAGAAGTAGAAGTCGAAGAATTTGTGGGAGAAAATGTTGTCGAAGAATGCCTRCTGAGAGMAGTTGTCAGATTGGGAACTAGAGCCAAGATAAAGGTCCCAATGTACGAAGGTAATTTGGATGATGAAGAGTTGTTGGATTGGATACGATCCATGGACAAATATTTCGACTATGAAGACGTCGATGAGGAGAAAATGGTGAGACRTGTTGTCACCAGGCTCAAGGGACATGTAGCACTGTGGTGGGATGAAMTGCAGGCTGAGAGGTGAAGCAGGGGAGAACAGAAGATAAAGAGTTGGGACAAAATGGTAGCCAAGCTGAAGGATAAATTTATGCCCAAATATTATCAGATAAATCTGTTTATGAAGCTGCAAAACCTGAGATAGAAGGGTATGACAGTAAAAGAATACACATAGGAGTTCTACAAGTTGAACATCAGAATTGGACAAAGAGAGAAAGATGAAGAAAAAGTTTCAATTTATATAAATGGCCTAAGGTATGAAATCCAGGATGAGATCAGCATGATGTCAGTGAGGAGTGTGGAAGATGTTTATCAGTTTGCAATGAAAGCAAAGGAGAAGTTGACCAGAAAAAAAATCCAGCGAGGCAGAGGTAGAAGCCCATCCCCGAACAAAGGCAAGGGAGTTGCCCATGACAAGGCACATAAATCTAAATACGAGACTGAGAACCTGCATAGTCACTCAGAAAGAGGAGAAAGTTATCGAGGAAGACAGAGTGGTGGAAGAAGTTATTCCAGAGGAAGAGGAAGAGGCAGAGGAGGAGAAGTAAGATGTTATACCTGTGGAAAGGCAGGACATAAGTCTTGGGAATGTCCCGAGAGAAAGACAGAAGGAGGAGGTGAAGCTCACGTTTGTGAAGCACAAAGAAGGAATGTTGAAGCAGAAGGAGCAAAGGATGGAACAACCTTGATGTTGAGAAAGGATCTCTTGAAACTAGAGACATAAGTTGAAAAGCTAGTGCAGAGGAATAGTCTATCCAGGACAACTTGCAAGACAAAAGACAGAGTCTACAAAGTGATCATTGACAGTGGGAGCACTGATAACTTAGTATCCACAGAGATGGTGGAGAAACTGGAGCTAGAAACAACTGCACATCCAAAGCCATACAAAGTCTCATGGTTGCAGAAAGGACACCAGGTAATGGTTACTAAACAATGCTTGGTTGAATTTAAGATAGGAGGATATAAAGATGAAATTCTATGTGATGTAAGCCCCATGGATGTATGTCATATTTTGTTGGGAAGACCATTGCAGTTTGATAGGAATGTTGTTCATGATGGTAGAAAGAATGCATACACCTTGGAGAAGAATGGTAGGACACACATGTTGCTGCCAATAGAAGAGAATAAAGTGAAAGAGGAAGCCATCACAAGCATACTTCTCATGAGTGGGAAGGAACTCTTGAAAGAACTCAAGAAAGGACAGGAGATGCAGTTTGTTGTGGTGAGGAAACCTAGAGTTGTCCTTACAAGTACTACAATGGATTATTTTCCTGAAGAAGTTCAGGAATTGTTGGATAATTTTACTGACATAGTGGTGGATGAGTTGCCTAACTCATTACCACCCATCAGAAGTATCATCCATCATATTGATCTGATACCAGGAGAAAGTATGCCAAACAAAGCAGCATACAGACTAACACCTCGAGAGAATGAGGAGGTAAAGAACCAAATCCAAGAATTGTTAGACAAGGGTTTGGTCAGAGAGAGCTTGAGTCCATGCACAGTGCCAACTGTGCTGAGCCCAAAGAAGGATGGAGGATGGAGAATGTGTACATACTCAAGAGCCATTAACAATATCACCATCAGGTATAGATTCCCTTTTCCAAGAATGAATTATTTAATGGATTGTTTAAGTGGAGTGAATTTATTTTCTAAGATAGATTTTAAAAGCGGATATCACCAGATACGGATGAGAGAAGGTGATGAGTGGAAGGCAACCTTTAAGACAAATGAAGGTTTGTACGAGTGGCTTGTTATGCCATTTTTCTTAACAAATGCCCCAAGCACTTTTATGAGATTGATGAATCAAATACTGAAATATTTCATTGGCAAGTTTGTGGTTGTATATCTGGATGATATAGTGATCTTTAGCAAGAATAAAGAAGAGCATTTGAGACACCTGACACTAGTAATGAGAAGACTACAGTAGGAGAAGTTGCTGCTAAATCTAAAGAAGTCCTCTTTTATGCAGACATAACTCATTTACTTGGGTTTTGTGATCTCTTCAAATGAACTGAAGATGGACCCAGAGAAGGTGAAAGAAATCAAATATTGGTCATCACCGAGAAGCATGTTTGAGGCAAGAAAATTCCATGGATTAGAGAGTTTCTATAGGAAGTTCATCAGAGATTTCAGTGGAATTTGTGCACCAATGATGGATACATTGAAGAAGAGGCACAAGTCTTTTAAATGGATAGAGGAGGTCGAGAAAAGCTTCAATATACTGAAGGAGAAAATAACAGAACAACCAATTATGGTCTTACCAGACTTTGGAAAGATATTTCAAGTGAGATGTGATGAAAGAGGGATTGCAATTGGAGCAGTTTTGAGCCAGGATAATAAGCTCGTTGCCTATTTCAGTGAGACATTGAATGAGACTAAGAGAAAATACTCCACATATGATAAGGAATTTTATGCCATAATTCAAGCCCTGAATAAATGGAGACACTACCTTGTCCTGAAGGAATTTGTCTTGTATAGTGACAACCAAGCTTTACAATTCATAACCAGACATGAAAAATTGAATCGGAGGCATGCAAAGTGGATTGAGTTTATGAGGAATTTTAGTTTTTTCATAAAAAATATTTCTGGGAATGCTAACAAAGTTGTTGATGCATTGAGCAGGAGATGTTTGATTATGCAGGAATTTCAGGTGAAGACCTTGGGGTTTGAACACCTTAAGGAGATGTATCATGATGATCCAGATTTCAAGGAAGCGTACGAAGCATGTGCAAATCCTGTGCTGAGAGACAGGAGTGTTGGAAAACTGAGAGGGGGGGTGAATCAGTTGTTACTATTCTTAAACGATTATTCCCATTTTAAACTCTTTACCAAACACTCAATGAAGATCACAATGATGCAGAGAAGTAAGCAATAGAATTTTAAACATCAATCACACACATGAATATATATAGAGATAGATATTTCCTGAGGAAACCCAAAAAGGGAAAAACCTCTTCTTCTTGATATGATAAGTAATATTTATTTTCTTTACATTATCAATCTTATGAGCTCCAACTCCTCTTGAGGCTACAACCTCTGTTTTACAAGCAACAACTTGTTGAGAGCACCAACTCTCTAGTTTTTCTAGCACCCACTAGAAGGAAGCACCAACTCCCTGAGTGTTCCAACACCAACTGGATGAAAGCACCAACTTTCTGTCATACAGGAACCAACCTGTATAATAGAGAACGATAGTTCTCCCTTGCACCACCCTGCCACCCTGGTTTTTCTGGCTGCAACTAGATGGAAGATACAAATCCCTGTGTTCAAGCACCCACTTGAAACTCTGAGGACACCAGTCCTCCCTAGCACCTCCCTACCACCCTGAAATATAAATATTTTCTTTTTATTACTTTATCATAGTGATACAATGCTTATCTATGGCTTACTAGCCTCATCATTGTTCTGCTACGTTGCTCTATTCTCCTGCATCAGCGTCTCTCTTCTCGCATGAGTCATTCTCAACAGAAACACCCATCTATTCTATGTTATGTGTTTCTATACTCTCTGTGCACCTTTTGCATCCTTCATGCGCAATACCTATGCATGCCCTTCACTGGGTCATTGTACTTCCCTACAAGTTGTTCATTGTAGCTCCTCCTCATGCCTGCATAGCTCGACAACATAAATCACTTCACTTCTCTGTTTCGCATGCTCTTCTCACGTCGAGTCATTTCCTGATCATCATGGAAACTCTTCATCTTCTCTGGCGGTTATGTTCCCTATGACTTCATCATCAGTGACCATTATGCTGAGATTCCTGAGCTTCTCTAGCAGTTGAGACTCTTCGTCTTCTCTGTCAGTTACAACCAGTCAACTATGGATTATTTGTCTTCTATCCCCTTCCTTCGCGTGACCACCGGCGATGACCAAGCGCTTATTCAAAAGGTGCTTCCTGATTTATGTCTAGTGAGTGCTGGCTCCATTTCACGATATGACCTTGGGCTATGAGCTTCATGTGACCAAGCGGTTGCGGGCACGTCCAAAGGTGATTTATACCAAACTTCTTTTCGCCCTTCAATTCACCACGAGCCTCCACGCATCCTTTATCCAAACCGTTGTCTCAATTGCGGCCCGCTTATGATAAATTAAGGCCCAAGCATGTTCTAGCCCCTCAATGGAGCACGACCATTGTTGGGATCTAAAGATGTTCTAAAATATAACCTCTATGCATCATCCAAAGGTAGGCACTGGCACAAGTGTTTTACTTTTCGCCTACATAGGTTCTTACCTTCTGTTTTCAATACCCATCCTCTAGAGATGCAACCCCTGCAAAGGGACATCAATTGTAACAAAAGGAACGAAAATTGTTCCGTTCAAATAAACAACACTACTTACAAAAGGAACAACAATCGTGACAAGGGAACGACAGTCGTTATGTTGGGCCGAACTAATGTTGTATTAATTGAATTGTAGTACTTGCCCAACTATCTAATTTGTCAACCCGGGGTTCGTAAACTGACGAAGCACATGCAAAGTATATGCAAGATTGAAGCAGAACTAATCTAATCTAATTTTTAAGCTACGACTGAAATAAAATCATTAATCTAACACACGACTGAAATAGAATCATTAATCTAACACACGATTGAAATTGAATTGCGTAAATGAAATTAATCTAGGAATGGTAAATTGCGTGAAGGAAATTAATCTAGGAATGGAGAACTACATGAAGGAAAATAAAATACAACATGTGAAGAGTTGAATGGCATAACAACATATTACATCTCTCACCAATGAAGCAATCTTATATTACAATAATCAAATCAATCTTCATAAAATAATAATGAAAGCATGAAAACCAAAACCATGAATCAAAGCTAAGAATCCCTTTCTCTTTCGAATCCTAATGACTACCATTAATGACTACTCTAATTCCATATTCTAATTGAATCCTCATGAAAAGAGAGCACTCTCTTTTATACATGAGAGACTTGAAGATAAGATAACCATATCATTATTACAGATCCACTTTTCTCTCAACCTATTTCCCATTATTACAAAATATAATCCCTTCAAATCCTCACACATATCTCTCATATATCTTGGATAAGATATTCCAACCAACTCTCCATGATCTTCTCCTTGGAATGGGCTTGAATTATCTCCTCAAATCTTGAAATGGTGGAGAAAGTATTCAAGAAGTCCTTTTGTATTAATCCTTCACATATTCCTACACATTACAAAGCTCACACATTTTTGAGATATATATGAAAACATGTTGATTTTCTAACATTTAATCAAAAATTCCCTTTTAATACTAAAATGAATAAAGTGGAGAACAATAAGGTGAAACCCAAGTATATTTATGGAAATGATATCGTGAAAGGTTAATGGGGAGATGAAATGTGGAGAATGATGAAGGGAAAGGTGGATGAAAATAGGACATTTCTGAGCCCCAACAACCGTCGATCTCAT
>ML798001.1:262014-276520 GCA_009831015.1 Picea engelmannii | reverse complement strand
ATCTTGTCACAACGGTAGCATTGTACAGATGAGTAATCTCTTTCCTTTCATTGTCCTTTCTTCTGAAATCTCCTTGGATGAGATTATTTATGATTGAATTTGTTTTGGGGTTGAGACTCTTTGCAAGTCTCTTTATGAAAGTAAGACTTCTTTCTTCCTCCTTTAGTGTGAGTAGCTAGGGCTTGATCTTCATCTCTTGCTAGTAAAGCCTCTCGGTTAGCTACTCTTGTTTCTTCTTGGAATCATTCTTCCCATAGACTGTCAAACTTCAATTTATTTGTTCTGGCACAAATCGTTTGGATGAATGCATCCCAAGGTCTTGTGAGACCATTTAGGGTCGTCATTATAATTTTGTCTTCATCTACAGTATCTCCAATTGCTTCTAGTTGTTCTTTGAATTGGGATATTCTGGAGAAGTATTCTTGGATTGATTCTCCTTTTTGCATTCTTGTATTCTTGAGCTGAGTTCTAAGATTCATCTTACGGTTTATGTTCTTTCCTTCATATAGTCTTTTTAGGGCATCAAACATTTCTTTCGGAGTCTTCTTTGATGACACATAGGGAATTAGGTGGTCTTTGATTGAATCTGCAATTATTCTTTTGGCCCTGATTGTGTCCTTTTGGTGCTTTGATTTTTCTACGGCATTGGCAGGCTCCGGCACTTCTTCTTTGATGAATCTTGCTAGGTAATTCTCTTCAAGAATGAGACCAGTCCTATACTTACAGTAATGGAATTTTTCCACACCTTCTAGCTTGTCAACAAGCTTAATTCTTGCAGACATCTTTTACTTGAAGCTGGGAAAATGTCCAAAAATGAAAATGTTCAAAATCAAATTCTGAACTTACCGGGAGGTGTGCTTTGCTGAGGTGAGTAGCCTAGTGTGCTTGGATCTGAGAAAATCAAAATTTTACCCCTCCAAACTTGATCTGTGGATTTTTGGACTGGTGCTTTTGGTTTTCTCATACCTCTGGTACTTTTGGTACTTCTGGTTCTCTGGTTTTTTGGTACTTCTGGTACTCTGTGAAACTAGGGTTTCACTTTCCGGGAGATCCAGCCACTGAAAAGGTGCGTTGAAGGTGCCAAAATGATCCTTAAGGGAGAGCACACTTTTCTAGATGGTTTTAGGGCTGAAATACCTCACCAACAAAAAGCCCTAATTTGCATGTACGGCAACAGTGACGTTTTTCACTTTTCTCTTGTGAAAGATGCTCTCTTAAGCTTGGCTCTGATACCATGTTAATATTTAAGCCATTATTATAGTTCTTTGCATTTCAATAGATAACAGCAACATAAGACAAGATCACTGAGAAATACAAAATCACAAGAGACATAGCATTTATCCTGGGAAACCCTCTAGGGGAAGAAAACCCAGCAAAAATTCCTTATTATAGATAGCCAATACAATGCCAAGAGATAACACAAACAAGTACAGAATTTCCTCTCCCAAAGATGCGCCTCTCTCTCTCTCTCTCTTCTCCAACTGCAGCTCCTAAACTTGTCTCTCAATGAACAAGTGAGTGTGTGTCTAAGTGAGGTGCTAGCCTCCTTATTTATACAAGACTGGCACGTGTGGGAGTGTCCTTTCATTGGCAGGTCTGACTTCTTCTCCTGGGTGGTTATAACCACCTTTATTATATTTTGGGGCCTCTTTGATATATTTTGGGGCCGACTTCTCTTTCTTCCTATTACAATTACATTATGACCAATCCGCAAAAGGGGATTTGGTCCTTTTACAATAGTCGACATGATCAATCCACAATGGGGATTTGATCCAATGAATAATATATCAAATAATAATAAGAATACACTTTGCAGTTACATTGTTTCAACAGCTTCTTCACCTGAGCTTACCTTTGATCCTTTTGCGAGCCACGACCTTTGATCCTTTTGCGAGCCTTGATGTATGGGATCTTGTCTCCACATCTCATAACGCTATCTCTCCTGAGATTTGATCTCTGCATACTATTCTCTTCTTCACCTGAGCTTACGTTGTTCTTATTTTTCCATCGATGCACACTCTGATCTTCCCATCAATGACAAGCACACTCTACCTGTAAAGATGCCAACAAGGAGCCAATGGGCAGAGTATATGATTCAAGAAGGATTGTTGTTCAAAGGAAATCAATTGTGCATACCAAAATGCTCAATGAGGGATAACCTTTTGAAAGAAAAGCATAGTGGAGGATTGGCTGGACATTTTGGCCATGATAAAACGTTTGCACAATTGAGCAGCTCATACTATTGGCCAGGTATGAGAACAGAAGTAGAGAAATTTGTGAACATATGTAGAATCTGCCAACATGCAAAAGGTAAAAGACAGAACACAGGATTGTATCAACCATTGCCAATACCAGAGAAGCCTTGGTATGCAATAAGCATGGATTTTGTATTAGGATTTCCAAGAACGCAAAGAGGATGTGATTCCATATTTGTGGTGGTGGATAGATTTTCAGAGATGGCACACTTTATCCCATGCTAGAAGACCATTGATGCAACACATGTTGCAAATCTATTTTTAAAAGAAGTTGTGAGACTTCATGACCTACCCAGAAGCATTGTCTTGGATAAAGACACAAAATTTGTTGGTCATTTTTGGAGAACACTATGGAAGAAGTTGGGGAAAGATTTGGCCTTCAGGTTAGCTTATCACCCTCAGACATATGGACAGACTGAGGTGGTAAATAGAAGTTTGGGAAACTTATTGAGGATTATGGTCACTAAGCATCATAATCAGTGGGATCAGATTCTGCCACAAGAGGAATTTGCATATAATGAATCACCAAACATGAGTACTAGAAAGAGCCCATTCTAAATATTGTATGGAATGCAACCAAGGGGAGTATCTGAGTTGAGAGAATTGGGACAAAGTGAGATCAAAAGTGTTGGAGTAGAAGATTTTGTTGCAGAAATGCAGAAACTCCATAGCCAGATCAGGGAGCAGTTGCAGAACTCTAGCCAAGAGTACAAGCTCAGGGTTGATCAACATCGCAAGGAACTTCAATTTGAAGTAGGAGATCAGGTTCTAGCACATCTCAAGAAAGAAAGGTTCCCAAGGGGAACATATAGCAAGTTGAAAATGAAAAGTATAGGGCCATGTAAGATCTTAAGGAAGTTTGATGAAAATGCCTATGAGATTGAGTTGTCAGATGATGTGGGCATATCACCCATATTTAACATTTCAGACCTGTACCCTTACAGGAAAGATGACACAAAGGGATCAGAAGATCAAGAGAAGATTATGTGGGAGAAACAAATGCCTATAGTAGAAAAACCATAGATGGAGAAGATCATTGATCAAAGGATTGGCAAGAAGACGAGGAGGAAGACCTATTTTGAATATCTAGTCAAGTGGAAGGTACACCCAATAGAATATGCCAGTTGGGAAAATTAAGTTGATATCCAGAAGCATGGAAAGTCAGTGCAGGAGCTCATGGAAAGGAGTCCATGAATTTTCATCCAGGGGAGTACGATGCAGGAGCATCATCCGCGACGTCACCAAACACGCGTGGCAGGACAACTCAGCACCTCAGAATCATTTCATAATCTTAAGTGTTGGAGGTTACACGAGTTTTCTGGAGCTGATGCAAAAATGGAAGAAGAGAAAACGTTGGGAATCTGGATGATCACGAATGATCTAGGAGTTTTCACTCCAAATCTTGAATGTAACTAAACTTAGGTAGCAGTTAGGTTTTCGTTTTTGGGTAGATGAGTAGTCGGGGGAACCCTAAGAACCCTCTAATATAAATAGAGGTTTTGTGCACCCAAATGAGGCTGCTGTGAGTTAGTATGGATTTTCTGAGTTTTTAGTTATTGATTTGATCTTAGTTGTAGCCATTTACATTTGAATGAATATGACAAAGGAAAATTGATCCAAATGCATAGTATTGTTACTATTTGCAATTCCATGTTATTGTGTTTTCATAAATGAATTAATTTCGTTATGAATAGATGAAGTTGTGAATGTTAGCATAAGTTTCAATTGTTTCTCTTCTACAAGTTATGCAAGGAGTGCATACTGAACGCAAGGAGTGCATGTAAGAGAGTCTTTCTTGACTCAAATCTCAGAAGAGATAGTGTGGAACTTTTTTATGCAGAGTGTGCATATTTAGCGCAAGGAGTGTGCGGTAGAGGGGAACTTGTTTCAAGTTTGAAAGATCAGAAGGGACAACGCCTTCTAGAAGTGCAAACGAGGTCTAAGGGATAGACTCATGGGAGGAACAAAGGTCGAAGCCTTTGAATACCTAGAAAATATTCTAAGTCAAAAGAATTTGTAAGCTCAAGAAGAGGAGTAACAGTAACTGTTCGACTGAGCACGTGGAAGGATCTAGACCGTCAGATTGGATTCTAGATAGGACGACCACGTAGAGGAGGAAGGGATTAGATACCAATCGTCGGATCTATGTGCGAGGACCAACAGTCATTGGATCTGAAGATAAGTGCACAAGATTTAACCTTCATGGAAGTGCACAGGAGAGAATGAAATTTGTGAAGTCCGAGTTCATGACAGTGATCACAATCGTTGGATCTTGGAGCATTGTGAACCATCGATCTAACAAGAGAGGGAACTTAGGAATCAGAAGTCGAGAGACTGGAGGAAACAAATTCCCATAGCCCCGAGACGCGAAGTCAAGAGTCGATCTGAGTCGTTGGATCGTGGGGGATTGTGGACCGTTGATCAGACATCGAGAGTTCAGATTTCAAGAATCCAAGGAAAGGAGACGAGCTAATTTCCAACTTCACGATATGCGAAGTCTCGAAGCGCTCGAAGGACTATCCCCAGGTCATAGCGAGGGGTCATATGAATGAAGGATAAGGGAGGAGCTAGCTCTCACTAGACTCCTAACTCGAAACTCGAGAGTTCATAAGTCGGAAGAGTCGGGTTTGGCTCATAACAGGATACCCCATGTCGTGAAGTGCAAAGTGCCTTTAGGTAAGGCATGTGGTCACCGCCAGTGATCACGTGAGGGGAGCTTATGCCTAGTGCTTGTTCGCACGGGCAGGGTTTCGTCATAAGGACCTGTGGATATTTGTGTGAGGATTACAGCGGGGAATCGACAAGCTGCTCCAACTCGAGAAGAGAGAAGATGCAGTGACCAGGAGGTCGGAAAACCTTTTTGAGGTGAGGTATTGCATCATAAAAGAGGCTCAAAACTCTTTAGTGAAAGGGGATTTTGTAAGCTTTGTAATTTTGGGAAATATTTAGCTTTTTTAAGCTCTCTTTTGTATTTTCAAATTAATAAAATGATTTATTTGGCAGTGGTTGAGTTTCAATTTTAGGGACGTTGGTTCTTTTCCTAGGTAGAAGTGGGACACTTTGTGTTAATTTTTTATATTCTCTCTCTTATTCTTCATTTGTTCTTCATGGAGATAAGCAATATTGTGTTGCCTAAACTTGTTGGCACAAATTATTTCTATTGGAGAAAATGGATGCAACCCATATTTGTCACTAAAGATTTATGGGAACTTGTAACTGATGGATATACTGATGAATTCAAAGAATTAAATGATGATGAGAATAAATCTTTAAAGGAAATTATTGAGAAAGAAAATGAAGAACTTTCACTTATAGAAAGTGCAGTTGAAGAATCTATATTCACAAGAATTAATGTTGCAGGATCATATAAGCAAGCTTGGGATATTTTAAAGAACACATATGAAGGTGTTTCTATCGCTAAATTGCAAACACTAAGGAGAAATTTTGAAAATGTTAATATGCAACGTAATGAATCTACTCATGATTACATCACAAAGACACAAGATCCTATTAATCAAATGCAGTCCTAAGGTGAAGATATTCCATACATGAGGCTAATTGAGAATATTTTAAAGGGTGTTTTGCCAAAATTTCAGATGGTTACCACCAGTATTATGGTCTCCAAAGATTTAAATACAATGAAGATTGGTGAATTGAGTGGATTGTTGCTAACTGTTGAAGAAAATCAATCTACTGGAGAAGTGGAACATGCATTTTCTACAAGGCATAGAGGAAGAGGAAGAAGTAGAGGTCAATATCAAAATCAAAATCAAAATGGATATTCACAACAGTCAAAAAATTATCAAGGAAGTGCATCTACATCAAGAGGAAGAGGAAGAAGTCCAAGTCAATTTAGAGGAAGTTCAATTTACTTAAGAGGACAAAGCAAAGAAGAATTTTGTGGAAGAGGAAGAGGAAGAGAAGGATCTCAAGAACAACAAGGCCCAAAGTGTCATTATTGTCATAAATTTGGTCATCTTGAAAGAAATTTTTATGCAAAAATGTGAGATATGGAAAACAAAGGTGTTAATACAGTTTTAGAAGAAACCAGGAATGAGAATTTATTCATATCAAGTTGTATGGAACATAATAAAGAAAATGAAGTATGGTATATTGATTCGGGATGCTCCACTCATATGACATCTCAAGAGGAGTTTTTTACTAGAATTAATGACAATTATTTTGGTAAAGTTGTATTTGGTGATGATAGAGTTTCAAAAGTTAAAGGGAAAGGCACAGTTGCAATTCCATCATTGCATGGAAAGAATAAGTTTATTGATGACACATTGTTGACACAAGCATTGAAGAAGAACCTACTTTATGTACGATAGATGATGGAGCAGAATTATAAGTTAGTGTTTGATAACAAGGAATGTTTAATTATGGATAAGTTGAATCAAAATGTAGTTGTGGCAAGAGGAAATGTTACGGGAAATCATCTTCTCCTATAATCTCTCCAATAATCTCTCCACAAATCTCTCAAGCATATTTTCCTAACTTTAATTAAACCTTTGAGACATAACAAAACAACAATAACACTAATAATAATTGCATCTAGAATATGACAAATGAATCATTATTCCAACATCACCCAAAGACTCTCAAAAGTTTTTGTGGCTTCCTATGACTCACTGGTTACTATACGGAGTTTCTGCAGAGCTAAGATAAAATTTCAATTCCCATAAACACCTTGCTAAATAAAAATGCTTTCATCTAAATTAATGTTGCAAATCATGTTTATTGGGCATTAAAAAAAGTTGGGCATTACCCTATTCTCACCATGCCTAACCTTAATAGAATTTCATCATGGAATGTGATGCCTCCAACTAAGGTATTGGGGTAGTGTTAATGATCAGAATTGCATCATTATATTATTTTTCATCTATCTCAATGCTTTCAAAGTGGAAAAAAATGGAGGAATAAGCTTGCAAGGTCATTTAGCAGCAAGTCGTAGTTTGGAAAATTGGGGTTTGAAACCTTCCAGCGTCATTTTGAGGCATCAGATGACAATTTTTGGGGTACAATTTTTTCCATATTTAGCGTGGACCCCTAGAGGATATTAAAGGGTCGAGGAAGTCAAAACCCTACCCTTGGATGGCTATCAGGTGATGTTAAATACCGGGCCACTAGGAGGAGAAGGGGTCTCATTCTTTCGCATTGTATTTGTTCCATAGTTGAGAAAATAACCTAGGGTTGGTATTTTTAGAGAATAATAATGGAGGATATATTTTGTAGCATCCATGCAAGCCAAAATGTCAAAGGAAACTCTGCAGAGAGTGCCTCTTTATTTGTATTTGCATTTGAAGAAAAGAGAGCAGAGTGACCTCACCTTCTAGCTAGGGTTCTTCCATATTGGGTTCCCCAACTTATATCTTATGTTTATTTGTGGATGGTGTGTGAGTATTTATTTATGTTGTCTATTTTTCTCATTTCAATTATTTCATACATTTTAAGAAAAAAACTAGTAATTAAAGAATTTGAGTTCTAAAGGAAATTAACCTTCATAATAAATATTTTAGTATTTTTACGCCAAAAGGCGTATATCTATTGAAATGGGCACATTTAATAATCTTTTAATCATAAATTCCAATCGTATGGTTATCAATTGAAGAAGTTGTCATATTCTTCATCGCCCTTCCAAATCAATGAATGAAATCTCATGTTCATAACTTTCTTGCATTTTTGAGGGCGTCAGTTAACCCATTTACTTTTTAACATTTACTTAATATGATTAAAAAATTATTGTGTGACCATCTAATTGCCACGTTCAAATGATTAGCAAAATTAATTCCAACCCTTTCATATTCTCCATTCATGGCTGGCGTAATGTGAATTTTGTCTGTGGTAATACAGTCAGCCGCATGCGTTAGGAATTTTACCAACCGAAAACTTTCGGCGTTCACCAGCCACGAGTTTGCGGTTGTGCTAGTACTAGATTTGTTGTGACAAATTGTCTAATGGAATATCCACAGAAGTTCTCAGATTAGTTCATGCAAGAGGGACTCCCTTTGGCCTTCACTAGTAAGCCATTGTGTGATAAACATTTGAAAAAAATCAACATATGAAAAGGAAATGATGGTTGTTATTTATGTAGTTAATATGCGACATCATTACCTGATGGGGTATTATTTCTAGATTAAAATTGACCACCCTAATTTGAAATATTTCTTGGAATATAGGTTATCCTCCCCAAAGTAGAAAAATTGGGTTACTAAAATGTTAGGCTATGATGATGAGATCCTCTATAAAAAGGACAAGGAGGATGTGGTGAAAATTTCTCTATCTCAACAATATGAAGAGGAAGGATCCATATTGGATAGATGAAGTGCATTAATAATGGTTAGAAGATGCCACGGTGTTGTAAATTCTATAGAAACTACAACCAACTCTCATGCCCATCTAGGCTACACTTGGCATGATCATGCTTTAGACTATACAGGGCATATTATTTTGGTCAAGAATTTATCTTTTAAATTCAAAGTGTTAGTCGAATTACATTCATCTCTTACAACAAGTCACTCGGGGTTTCAAAAGCATATGAATAGATTATAAGGGCATTATTTTGAGAAGGCATGAAGAAATACATATGCACCTTTGTGGAAAAAAGTGACACGTGCCAACAACACAAGGGGGAGACGATGAATTCACTAGGAGCCTTGCAACCTTTACCAATTCCTACCATAGTGTGGATTGACATTTCCATGGATTTCATTGTAGGGTTATCAAAAGTTGAAAATAAGTCAATCATCATGGTTTTTGTTGATTTAATTTCTAAATATGTTCATTTTGGTGTCTTACAACACCCTTTCAAGGCCTCTAAAGTGGCTCAAATATTCATGGAAAATGTTTTTAAACTTCATGCCATGCCTAATTTGATTGTGACAAATCATGATCCTACATTCACTAGCAATTTATGGTAGGAGATGTTTAAACTTCAAGGTACCTAATTGAACATCAACACAACATATCATCCTCAAACAAATGGTCAAATAGAAGCAGTCAACAAGCATTTGGAAATTTATTTACGTTGTTTTTCCTCAAAAAGGTAGGGTCAATGGATGTAGTAACTAGCCCTTCTTGAATGGTGGTATAACACCACCTATTATGGTGCTACCAGAATGCCCCCCTATGAGGTATTGTATGGATAAAATTCCCCTCGGTGATCTCTTACTTACCAAGCATGTCTAAGGTTGAGGAGGTGGAAAAAACACTAACAACCCATGTTGACATTCTCTATACACTCAAGAATAATTTGGTGTGTCCTAGAAATAGAATGAAGCAATATGTCAATCAACATCGATCAGAGTGCCACTTTGAAGGAGGGGATCAGTGGTTTCTTGGTCTCTAACCCTATAAGCAATCGTCACTCAAGAAGAAGAGCCACAAAAAGTTGGCACCCGAGTTTAATGTACCCTATACCATACTGAAACATATTAGCTCAAACATATTGGCCCTATTGCTTACAAGTTGGCTCTTCCAACCCACTCTAAGATCCACTCAATCTTTCATATGTCATTCTTGAAGAAAGTGATGAGGCCTAATTATAGAGTTCAAACCATCCTCCCATTATTGGATGATCAAGGGTCCATTTGGTTACAACCCAAGGTTATTTTGGATTAACAAAAGTATCTTATACCCCAAGGTACTATTCACGAAATCTTGATGCAATAAAAGAATACACATCATAAAGAAATTGCATGGGATCTAATAGTGATCCTCAACGGATTACCTCATCTCCGACCTCAAGAACAACATTGATTTTCAAGTGAGGAAGACATGTTAGAGTCTTTCTCTGACTTCCCTAGTTATGGAAATAGGTTGCTACTTAATAAATTGCTATTCAAGTCTATTAAATAAGGCCCACTTATACTCAATAAATGTAAATTGATGTAAGTGCTGCACATTGGTTTATACTCATAGCAATCAATTAAAAAATTGCATATGGTTGTTTCAATATTTTTAATTTCCCCACTATGTAGATATTTTCCAAACAGCTAACAAAAGAAAACCATGTTCAAGCAGAAATGAAAAGGATTCCACTCGTCACTTTGTGGATATTTCCCAAAAAGGTAGCCAAAGAAAACCGTCTTCAAACAGAAATAACGTGAACAACAACACAACATCCACTATAAAAATCAGGATCCAATCCAAAGAGATAAGCATCTGCAAGTCCACTTGCACCACGCACTAAGTGGAAGCTTTTTAAAACCATGATGAATTACTTTAATATCCTCATACTCTCCTCCTCAAGTTCAATATTACACACTAGTGGAGGTGGCCAGGCCCACTCAATAAAGTTGGATTGAAGTGCCCAATTTGCAGAGCCAGGATAAGAAAGGGTGGCAACACACAGTTCAAGTGAATGAAAAATCTCCAAGTGGCCATGAAAAGAGCCCATTATGAAAAGAAGGAACCCACTTTCTTTTGTCAGATGTTGTTATAGCTTTTGTAATCAGATTGGATATTTAAAGAGTCCGGGCATTCCAGAGAATCAGAAGCGTTTAGTTATATCTATGATCCGTTCCTTTGATTGGGGTAACTATCAGAATTTTTGGGCGTTGAGAAGCGAAGAAAATGAAAATATGGGGTGCAATCTTAATGATATCAGTGGCGATAATGAGCGTGGAGGGCATGATGAGTAGTAACTTCTCTGGATCGGTGTTTACATTTCCAGATCTCCATCTGGGGTGCAACTCGACAGCCGTGGAGGCCGTGCAGCCGTTCCACGAGAACGTGGAGCACGCAATAAATACAGTGGTGAGCCAGGCGCCCGAGACCGGGACGTTCCATTCCACTCATCAAGAACAGAAGGGAGGGGTGTCTGTGGAGGTGGAGGCCGACTGCTCCAGCGCCACCACCAGGTGCTCCGACTGTCTCCGCACAGTCAGTGACGGGCTTCTCCATTTCTGCGAGGCGCACCTCATCGGTGTCGGAAGAGTCCCCGCCAACGATGGCTGCTCCCTCCGCTATCAGGCCTATGGCAACTTCTAGTTCTCAACATCTCATCATCCCCACAAGTTCAATACATCTAATTTTATATATATATATATGGCTAATTTTTCTTCTGAAATATCTATCACTAAGTGGCTTGTAATAATAATAATAACGTGCACAAAGCTCCATGCTGGCTTTGTCTGTTTCTAATATGTCCTGTTATGTAAGTGTTTGTATGTGAAACAATAATACGATATATTTATTTTGTAGTATTTTTTAATGGTTTTTACAATAATAATAAAAAATTGTGTTCGTTACTTTCTCTCTATGTAATTTAAAAGTAAAATATTTTATCATTTTGTAATTAATTTTATAATAACAATAATTATTTATCATTTTGAATTTAATTTTAAAACAAGAATAATCATC
This sequence comes from Picea engelmannii, assembly GCA_009831015.1. Lineage (NCBI taxonomy): Eukaryota > Viridiplantae > Streptophyta > Pinopsida > Pinales > Pinaceae > Picea > Picea engelmannii. Next base: position 264,902 of record ML798001.1, on the reverse strand, counting down.
TATTATATTGTGAAAGGGCAAGGGATTTGTTAGTACTTGAGATGTTCAAAGCAAGAGGAATTATGCCAAGTACATTTTGAAAGATAATTGGATTGTATGGTTGGAAATGAGTGGTTTAAAGTTTAGAAAAAAACATATGGCAAAACTGGAATATTAATAGATCAATGTTCAAGGTCATTTGGCATGGAGTCTCTAGTGATATTTCATGGATTACAGGTAGGTAAACTCATTACAAGTTTGATAAAAATCATGAAAGGTGGAGGAAGTAAGAAAGACAAATAGAGAATATGCAAGTTTCACAGGTTGATATTGTTATAATTTGCAAATGCGGAAATATAAATATCACATAAGACAATCAATAAGAATGCAGACAGGAAAAACATCAATTTACGTGGTTCACCCAAATGTTGGGCTACGTCCACCAAGCATAGGTATCGGTTATCTTATTATTCAGATCAAGGAGATTACAACAGGCTAACACTCATCTCATACACATCTCATTACACCATTTCCTCAATTCCCCTTTATGCCTCTAAGGGCTTACATCAATAATGAAAAAAATTAGATTAGTTACACAACTAATTCTAAACTTGTGCATTCATAACAAATTGACAGATTTGGTTGAACAAAATACCACTGAAAAGGCTACACTAAATCTGCTCATATCTACTAAATCTGGGAAATTCGTTGGCATATTCAATAATCTCCACCTTGACAACAATTAACCTAATACCTTGCTCTTGCTTTTGTTCATCACCTTTTATGCAAGCCAAGAGAATTCAAGCACCATCGTAGCTTCTCTAACAATACTGGTTTTGTGAACATGTTTGCGCAGTTCTCTTTTGTATGAATTTTCTCAAGAGAGACTCCACCTTCATCGATGACCTATCTTACAAAATGGTACTTAATAGGTATATGTTTTGTTTTACTATGATAGGCTAGATTCTTAGCCAAGTGAATAGCACTCTTACTGTCACAAAGTAATTTTACTTTGTCTTGCATCCTTCCAAACTCACCAAACAAACCTTTCAACGAAATTGCCTCTTTGCAAGCATGTGAAGCAACGACATATTTTGCTTCTGTAGTGGATAAAGCAACAATGTTTTGTAGCTTTGACATCCAACTAATAGCTCCACCTACAAGGGTAAAGACATACCCTGAAGTCGACCTTCTCTTGTCCAGATCACCTACAAAATCAGAATCAACATATCCACAAACTAACTCACGACCACTGGTATAGGTGATACAGTAATCACTTGTGCCCCTTAGATACCGAAGCACCCATTTCACTGTTGCCCAGTGCTCTTTACCTGGATTTTCCATATACCTGCTAACAACCCCAAATGCATGTGAAATGTCTGGCCTTGTACTAACCATCGCATACATTAGACTTCCTATTGCATTAGCATATGGTATCCGAGACATATATTCATTTTCTTCATTTGTACTAGGACATAAACTTGAATAAAGCTTAAAATGGGAAGCCAAAGGGACTAAAACTGGTTTCACATCGTTCATACCAAACCTCAAAAGTATCTTCTCAACATACTTCTGTTGTGACAACCAAAGCTTACCATGCCTCCTGTCTTTGAATATCTCCATGCCCAAAATCTGCCTTGCTGCTCCTAGATCTTTCATATCGGACGTCCTAGCCATCTGAGCCTTTAACCTGTTGATCTCAGTTATGCTTTTGCTTGCTAAAAGCATATCATCAACATACAATACTAAGATAATGAATATGCCATTATTCAGTTTATTAAAGTAGACACAATGATCATACTCACTCCTTGTATAATTCTGACTCACCATGAAAGAGTCAAATTTATTGTACCATTGTCTGGGCGACTGCCTTAGACCATACAATGATTTCTTGAGCCTGCAAACAAATTTCTTGCTACGATTCTGAACGAACCCTTCAGGTTGTTCCATGTAAATTTCCTCATCCAAATCTCCATGTAAGAAAGCCGTTTTAACATCTAGTTGCTCTAACTCCAAATCAAGCAATGCAACTAATGCTAACACAATTTGAATTGAAACAATTTTTACAAATGGTGAAAAAATCTCATGAAAGTCAATACCTTCTTTCTGAGAATACCCTTTCACAACCAGCCTTGCTTTGTACCTTTCCACCTTATCATCAACACCCTTCTTCAGCTTGTAGACCCACTTGCAACCTACAGTTTTTTTGTCTTTTGGAAGTTCTACCAGGTCCCATGTAGCATTCCTCTCTAATGCTTTCATTGCATCCTTCATCGCTTCTTTCCATTTATCATTGTTTGAACCCTTCACAGTTTCCTGATAGCACGAAGGTTCATCATCATTAGTACTTAAAGAAACTAATGAAACAAAATCATCATACCTTCTTGGAGGAACTCTGACCTATGTAGATCCCCTTAAGGAAGTTTGTGTCTCATCCACAATCTGTTGACTGTCATCATCAACCATCTCTTCCTATGTTGTAGGAGGCTCTTCATGAACATCTTCTGAAACTTGTTCATGTTCACCTTCATTGGTTTCAAACTGAATTTGTTGATACTTTGGTGTTTCTTCCTGTTTCATTTGAACATCTACATTTGATTTGATAAGAGATGATTCATCAAATATTACATCTCTTTTAATGGTTATCTTGTGGGCAGTAGGATCCCACAACTTGTACCCCTTAATACCATCACCATATCCAACAAAGATAAGCCTTTTTTATTTTGGATCTAATTTAGAAAGCTGATGTTTCGGAATTAGAGCATAGGCATTGTTATCCCCGATATCTAGGGATAACTAGGAGATCATGTCTCGAGGCCCACATGGTCCTAGACATGGAGTACGAGAGCAGGAGCGACTTGAGCATGGTCCTGGAGGACCCATCTTCTTCTTCTCAGCCAGATTTGTCC
>ML798001.1:204375-242494 GCA_009831015.1 Picea engelmannii | reverse complement strand
CACAATTTCCAGTGGTTTTGTTGTTGAATATTCCTTTGATTTGAACCTGGTCTTTGTTTGCTTTCCTTGTTGGCAATGCTTGCATAAAGTGTTGGTTGGTTTCGTGATATGGGGCATTTCTCTGACTACTTCTCTTTTGCTAATTTTGACAAGGTTATCAAAATGCATATGACCCATTCTTCTGTACCATAGCCAACTTTCATCTTCCTCTCCTAGACAACACTTTTCATTTCCAATTTCGCTTAACACATATATGTTGCTTGAAGTTCTTGCAGCTGTAGCGACCAATTTCCCTGAACCTTCTTTTTTTATCTCACACTTTTGTGAATTGAAAGTAACATTATGACCTTGATCACACATTTGACTCACACTTAAAAGATTATGTTTCATATCTTCTACTAGTAGTAAACCACAAAGCAACATCAAATTATTCTCATACAATGTCATAACATTATTGATCCCAATTAAAGCAAATCAAATGAATAAATAAATTTCAATACTTGCAAGACAATTCAACAATTTATGAAGGTTATCTAAACTATATAAAATATGATGCAATGTAAAGTTAACTAGAAAATAGAGAGAAAAAATAATAGATGAGAGAGAAGAGTGACAAGGATGTATAAAAGACCATGAGAACACGGCTATGATAAGTTTCAGAGCAACGAGAATCTTATTGATGTTAGAGTATGTCTCAACTCTTCGTTTTGCTACGTCCAATAGACAAATCACTCTAATTGTCCATTTCATGGAGTCTACGAAATCAATGGCTGTAAAGGAAAGGTTGTTGCAAATTTCCAACTGAGTTTCTAATCTCAACCCTGAAACTTAGTCATTCATTGCTTGAAGGAGGCCGTTGGTTGTTTGAGTAATTTATCTCTCTTCCCATACTGTAATTTCCTTCCATGGGCCGTTGGTTGTTTGAGTAATTTATCTCTCTTCCCATACTGTAATTTCCTTCCACGGGCCGTTGGTTGTTTGAGTAATTTATCTCTCTTCCCATACTGTAATTTCCTTCCACGGGCCGTTGGATGTTTTACCCAATTAGAGAGGTGAGTTTGTACGCGTCCGTACAGAGTTTGTATGGGTTGCACACAACTGAGACAAGCTATTCCTCGCTCTTCCTGGGCGATTGAATATCTTAACTAGTTGATTCAGTTTCCTGTGTTGGCTGAATTCTTGCCGAGTCAACCTCTATTATTGTTGTTCGATTCATTTCCTGTGCTGGCCGAATTCATGCTGAGTCGATATCTATCTTGCTAGTTGATTCATTTCCCAGAGTGCGCACGTGATGAACTTTTTTGTCATGGTATTATTTATGTTAGGGAAGAATTGGCAAGAGGAAAACTAAATGGCTCTAAGTGCAATGTTGTTGTAGTTGGAATTGGCGCTATGAAAAAGTTGTATTGTAGAAATAAACTGGGCAATGAGGGATGTTATCCAAATAGGAGCTCATAGTAACAATCACTAGATAGAGAAAGGCTTCATTCAAGTGCGAACTGGCACGCTTTTCCTCATCGATTTGGTAAATATCAGCATGGGCATACAATTGGTAGTTCAGAGAGTCCAATAAGGTGATATTTGGGTTTATTGTTGAATCTTTATCTTGGCAATCACTACATTTCTAATCTTTGTAGTGTTTCAACATCCACACCCAGGGTTTGAGTCTCAGTTTAATAATATAATTGTTTATTTGATGAAAGGTGAGAGTGTTTATAAAACTGAAAGGGGTCTTAGTGCATAGGGAAAATGTAATGATTTGAATGTTGTTATTAATAAAAGTACATTGTTGGTACATTGTTGGATGCAGGGCGAACAAGGAAAAGAGTTATGAGGAGTTATGATTCCACGAGAGAGGGGGAATAGAGGACTAAACCTTGGTGCTTTGTTTAATTAATTATCACCCACATTATGTTGGGTACATATGAGGGGGTGCATGAGTCTCTTGGGGAGACCAGGCTGGCCTTGGAGTGCATGGGTATTTAAATCTTGTTCCCAATTTCCTTGGGGTTGATTAGTCACTTGATGTTTTGGTTCATGCAATCAATGAGTTAGGTTGGCCATTACTTATTGTGAGCCAATTTCATTTTGGAGTGATTCTTCTCTATTCCTCTCATCTTACTTGTTTTGTTTTTTTTTGGAAAAGAGGAAACTAATTATTTAAGGACAACAACCATGGTTGGTTGGATGTAGGGAATTACTAGTGTATTCTAGCCATGAAATAATTCATGAGTGCATGGATGCATTGGAATGATGAGAAACTTTGTTCACAAGTGTGAATCTTGAGAGTTCTAGCATTGAGATTCTAGGCCAGATGCATTGGAGCTATGGAAGGAGGTGGATAGCCTAAGGGATTATGTGGCAGTGAAGGGGGTTCATTCTTTTGGGTGGTGAGGATGGGGATAAGAGAGATGGTGTACGTTGGATTGTTGTGTGTTGAGAAACCTTTGAGAGCTTAACTGTTGAATGGTTTGGGAAGCTAAGTGTCGCTCTGGAACTCATCCTTTTGGATTCATAGCCCTAACTCAAGGGTGACCTGTTGTTGAGACTTGGAACAATAATGCCCAAGGTTAGGTGGGACGTCCTTGATCTGCACCCAATAAGTGATTGGTTTTTATCAAAGATAAGTGCACCCAATAAGTGATTGGTTTTTATCAAAGATAAGTGCTCTCTGTCATACATAATTATTTTCATTGTGTATTGATTATTATCTATGAGATATGCATTAATAATGTGTCTTCTTGTTGGTTATTGTCGTGCATGGCATATTGTTCGTCATTCTTGGAAGTTTTAACACTTACCGGACCATACCAATTTGAAGCTTACATTTAAGATGATCAGAACCTCCATTCTTTCATAGTTTAGCATGAATCTTGATGATTCCATGTGTTTATTTCGTGCTTCTTTATTTAGTTATTTGGTATCAGAAATTTTTTAATTGGCTCAAGAAGTGTGTTCTTGGGTGTGGTGGGTGTGCTCGGCCTGTGGCAGTGACTAGGTATGTCACAGATTTCCTTTAGAGTTCCTTGAAGAAGAGGTTCTAGAAGTAGCATGGCCCGACCTTGGTGGTGTTGAGGGGTTTAAATTCCCTTTGAATCAACAGCAAGAATCACACCCAGAGAAGAGGCCCAATTAGACGCTTCCTTGTTTAAGGTAGCATGGTTCTCTAGATTAATGATCTCAGAAGTTTCTATGGGATTTAATTTGGGTTAAGGGAAAATCTTCTTCCACCCCGACTTTTTCTCTTTTGTTTTTCTTTTTCTTTTTATTAGTGTATTTCTAGAGTATTCAATAACTAAGCTCTGAAAAAGATTGGGCATAGTTTAAAATTTTCCAACAACATGTAAATGATACCTCACCTCAATCAATATTTAACAATAATATTACTATTGATTAAGCAGCAAACATCATCTAAGAATTGAAAGAAGGTCACTTACGAAAAAAAAAAGATAACTAGAAATAATTATGATTCCTGTATAACACAAGTGGCTTTAAAACACCATCAAATTTATGCCAACATCCATCTAGAAATCAAGATCATTCAAGATAACTTAAACACAAATACAATCTTACTAAATCACTTGTAGCTAATAACTGTATGCAGAACAATCCATAGATTATGTTAATCCACAAGCTTTAGTAGAAATTTATCTCCAGCTCTATATGAGCTTAAATATTAAACGTCAAAGTAGTTCTTAGTCTAATTATCAGTCCTTACAAAAATCATCTACCCTTCAAAACGAGGTCGACATCCTTATTTATACGAAAATCTCATGCAAAAAATAATAATAATGTTTACTTAACATAGAGAAAACAAAAGATAAAGTGGACTAAATCCATCAATGGAATTCATTTATCTCAAAGGATTCACCTTGTCATGTTCATACCACTGGGAGAAGATATCCTTGCAAGTATGAAGATACGGGAAACAATATTGATCCATCAGGGTGCTAAGTGTATCTTTCATTTCCATCACTTGACCTTTGAACAGGTCTAACTTGGGACTCAGGTGTTGCAAAATCTAGGTTGCTCCTATCGGCCCATTGGCAAGTCTCTTGAATTGTCCTCCTTCTAGCCTTTTGACTTCAAATATGTCACTTTGGAATTTTTCATCCAAATCCATGCACTATTTGATCATGTCAAGTTGATGAATTCATCAGGCCTGTCGAACTATGTGAAACTAATATCCCTCATTTTCTTATTTATTTTACCCTAGTTCTTGAGACATTTTCCCCATTTGTCTTGCATTTTCAGTTGCAGATCATATACTATTTGTGTCCAATATTATGCCTCCATTTGGAATCTATCCAAGCTTTCCTCTAAGAGAAATCTAATACCATGCTCTTCTTTCCCTCGACCCTTATGGATCTCTCAGATGTATTCAATTTGTGCCATAATCCTGTGGTACCTTTCGGACCACTGCATCATTTATTTATGTGTTATCTGTCCTAGAAGGGTTTCTTCTTGATAACCAATGATATGTGTTATAAAAGATTCTCTTTATGATTTGAATTGGCTATAGATCTCCTTGAGTTCATCTCTTATGAACCTAACCACTTGAGTGGTGTCTCGATAGTATTCAACTCAATGCATGAGTTGCACTAGTTCATCTCTCGTAGAGTCAGCTTCTCATTCATCCCCTCTTTGCCTGTCAATGCTAGCACTGGATATATCCATACCTACTCCTAATAACTCACTCACCCTAAACTATCTATCATGGTTTCCTCTATGGTAATCATCACAACAATGTCTAGAGTGAGTCTCCTCTTCTTGCTTGTCCTTCTTACTACCACTTGTCTTTTTATGTCATAAGTTATAGGGTGGACATCGACCACCTCATCTATAGGCTCTGGAATTGATCGATCACCCTGTGAGAGGGTGTTTCCCAAACTAYMTATGATATGAAAATTCTCAAGCACTAATTCCTTTCCTTTGTTGACTCCTGTTCCCAGTGGTTCTCCTCTTTCTCATGTTTTATTGAAGGTTGTCCTGGTTCACTTTCGGTTTCCATTCCTATATTAGTGGGAAAATCTTCGACTTTTTCAGTGTTGAAAGTAGTGGGAAACTCTTCGACTTTTTTAGTGTTGAGAGTGCTTTCTGGGGCATCATCTATTGTATCTTGCGATGAAGGTGTTGACCCTTGGGTGGAGATTGTCCCGGTGTCTCTGTTGTGATCTCTTCATAACATTGTCTATGTCAATGTCACTGATGAGAAGGTTTTCCTCATCAGGGATTTTCTTCTCCTCTCCTTTGTCTTGTGTGTCTTTCTCTAATATGGAACGTCCATCGTCACCCTCACCCTTTTCCTCTAGAGCTTCTTCTTGTTATTTTTCTTCAGACTAGGGTTGGGAAACTTGTTATGAAAGAGTCTTATAACCTTCTCCTATATTCAAATTTGTTTCCATGTCCAAGGGTTGAAAGCCCTAAGGATGAGTGTATTGTATTTCTGGCATTGTTTCATCAACAATGAGAACTGCAATGTCTATACCTTCAGGTTCATTATCATAATTTTTTATCAAATCATAAATTACCGGTGCAACTCCACTTAATATCGATGATGTTGTTGAAATTTCAGTTGTTGGTTCAGTTTCTAGCTGCCTTATTGGTATTTTTTCCAGACCTTGTTGTTCATTATGTTCCCCAGTTGGAATATCTCCAGGGGTTGTTAGGTCCTCTTCTTCCATATGCACACTTGTTGGGGTTATGATTGGTGGTCCCACGAGGATGGTTTGAATTGGCACATGTTCTTGAATGTTTCTTTCAAGTTCCTCTAGGTGTCTTTCAATTTCATCCCTCCTAGATTCATGCTCTCCCAATTCTTCTCTGCCTTGCACTTGGGTGGTCGCTTCCACAATTTTCTCTATAAGTTGGACTTGCACATCCATTGACATTTCCTTGAACCGAGTTATCTATGGATTAGCTTTCCTCATGAGAAACTATTCCTAGTATTTGGCATTCTCAATAAAAAAAATCATCTTCAAAGGTATCATGTGCATAAGGCCAATGAGAAACCACCTGGATAGCATGTTGGTCTACTAAATTTCTTGGATCATGTTTCTTGTATCTTCTAGTATAAAACATGTATTCTACCTAATTTTGGGCCTCTTTCTTTCCCTGTGTGGTTTCCTTCACAAAATGATATCCCACATAAAACCCATATGGGATGAATGCCCTCTTCTTGTCCTTTACTAAGGAAGTATTGAAGCCCTACAATATGGTCTAACAACAAATCTCCCCAAGCACCAACATATCTGACACATGAGTTGGCAGTAAGTGTGGGGCACCGGTAGCTCCAAAAATTATGATGTAGGTACTTTTATCTTCCAAGTACCAATTCCCTATCCTAGCTATGACCTTCCTTATGGATTTTGAAATCCTTGGGCAGTTTTTCTTGAAAATTAAGAAATATATCCTGGCCAGAAATTCATCGCATATTAAAGAATAAGACTTCTTGTATTTGTTCTCCCATAAAATGTTGAAATAAACATGTGCATATGGCTCAAAGACGTGCCAACTTAATCCCAGCCCTGGGAACACATTTTTGGCACATATTGTGTCTAGCATATAAGACACCATGAAGAAAACAGGGGTTTCCCCGACCTTGGTTTTATGTGCTTCCTCTACCTGAATGATAAGCTATTTAGAAATGATAGAGCCCCAATTGAAAATGATTTCGGACATAGCTACAGTATAAGCTAATGGCATCCATGCTTCTAAAAACCTGAAACAATTTTTTTCTCCATATAACCGACATATCAGGGCCATCAAGAAAATGTGTGGTTCTGTAAGGTTTGCTATGTTATATCATCTTGATGCTCAGTTTACAAATTTATTGTCTTCTTTCCACCAAGACGCCAATATTTGATCTGTGTTATGACACTCATATAATTTGACCATGAACTCATTGTTTAATTTGACTTTTGCATCTCTAATTTTATAATATTTGTTGGTCTCCATAGGCATAAAAACATCAATACATTTCCCATCCACATTATTTATTAATCATTTATCAGCATTGGTATGGTGAATGATCCACTCTAAGGTTTCTACATAGGGACAAACTGGGGTCCTGGATGCTACCATGTATAATAAATACCATTTATGTTTTGAAATACCTTGTCATCTAATACCCTTACTTCTAGGTCACTGTGAGATGTGTACTTGGGAAAGTCGTCATGGTGGATATTATTATATAAATCAATCCAGGAAGGCAGAAGTACCTTGGATTTTGTGCTCAATTCTATGTCTTTGTAGAGCATAGGTGGGTTGGACGGATTCTTTTGAGACATCTTGATCATCGGTTCTGTCTTGGGAGAAAATTCTAATGTCTTAGTAGTTGAGTTGGAAGCTTCCCCCACCAGCTCATTTCTTCCTTTCGATGTCTTTGGCGACTGACTATTCGTTGGATTTCGGAGAAACATTATTCAATTTTTGGGTCTTACAAAAAACACGATACTGCTCATCTTTGAATGAAAACTTGGTCAATCGCAAACTCTTCACAACAAAAGAAAATATCAAATATGCACACAATGGTGAAAAAATTCCCAAATTACATTCAAATAGATAGTGTATAGAGGTCCCATCTGAGTTTGTGATCATTGAGTACATAAAACTCTTCTACAAATATCCATTAATTACTACGTCGACTATGCCATAGTCTGGATTTAATGCATTGTGCAAAATGATGGTGCAAATGGACATTAAGTTAGCTCATCATGGATTTCAAATGGTAGCAAGTTGGCGCACAGCAACGTCCAAGATCGGAGATTGGGCAAGTCTTTTGCTAAGGGTTTTATTGAATTATGCCAATGTTAGGTCGTCGATATCGACGTGAATGGAATGCATGCTCAAACGATTTTGCATGGTCATTTTATTGAGATGCATATGTGGAATCTTTGGATAGGCCAAGAGTGTGGAAAGGCATGCAAAAATGAGTATTGCAATGGACAGTTTAGATCAACTGCAAGGGTTGAAAGAATGAACATTGACGGCCCATATCGTAGTTAGCTATGCTATGATCGATCATTGATAGGAGTGGTAGTATGTGAAAGTATAGATCTAAGTCCCCGGTTCACCAATGTCGATGGTTTGTTGGTGATTGGTGAACACTAGGCCTATGTGATAAAACATGGTTTTTTCATCTTGGCCTACCGATGCCAATGCGCTATCGGCGATCGAAGAGATCGAACACTTACTTTTATGGAAACATGGAAAGATGACATGGATTTGGGTCGATGATGTGTCAATGGTGATGTGACTAACAGTGTGGTGATACCAGTACTTACATGTCAAATGACGGAGCAGAGTGACGTGTTAACTCTAGTCGTGACTTGATATTACGTTATGAAACTTACCCAACAATCCAACGATAGGGATGACCTCTTGAGTTAATCCGACGGTACCGATCTCGAGGATACTTTGTTATCGGCATCCACATTTGACTCGTGCTTGGTTTATTTTTTCATGTGCAATCTTGGGTGTCGATGGTCGGTATTCATTGGCATCGGTGGACTCCTCTGCCTATTGTCTATCAATGCACATTTTCTTGTTGACATCGCCAACGCCCGATGTTGATCGATGTCGGAAATTTTAAAGATGAAATGTGTTGTTTACACTTTTGTTTGTTGACTCGATCAACTCCCAACATTCATTAGCATCGATATTCTCAAGGGGAACCATCGGGCATCGACAGACTTAAAATTTGACTGTGATTTCCAAGATTTTTGGGGGAAAACGTTAAGTGTTGAGAGCTTCCCTTCATTCTCTAAATTAGTTATCCCTTCTTCATTCTAGTGACAATTCATATTAAACTAGGGAAACGTTCAAAACCACCGAAATGGAAGAAATAAAATCAAAAACTCATTAAGGTTCTGCGAAAATCAAAGAAAAAAGACAAAGTTAAAGAAATTGGTACCCAAAAAATATAGAATTTTAAGGTTGTGTTGAGTGCTCAACAAATGGCGATTCACTAGTGGAATCCATGCTCTTTGTTCTTCCTTTACTGTTATTGATAGATTCTTTGGGAGTTGGCCATCAACTTGAGATAATGACCCATGGATGATTCCCAAATATGTATACATATAACCTAGGGAACATTATTTTCGACCACTCATGGGGATTCACCCGATTCCATGCCTCTTTCCATTAAAAAAATCATTTATACTCACTTGTCAAGAATTGAGTTGGAACTCATGGCTGCTAGGAAGACATGGTGTTATTACTTTTTCAAAGTTAAGAACCTCACCATGGTTTTGCTCCGCTACCAATGAGCGTCCATAGCCCTGAAGGAGTCACCCCGATATCGCAGACCTTGCTCCGCTGCTAGGGAGCGTCCATAGCCCTCGCAAAGATATTTGCATACCCTCCTAGATTATACATTATGACTTAGTATCGTGTTTATGTATTTGTTGCATAGGTGCCAAGAATGAACTAGGGAGGAGGATATATGTTTCTTGGTGGAGGAAAATAACTTCATACTCTTCTTTCTTTTCTTTCCTAAAAAATATGAGAACCAATTCTTCTCTATCTAGGGTATCAGTCATACTTTCCTCTATTCAATTTCCTTCGTTATTCCTTGGCCACGAGGTAAGCAACTTGTTTTCTCCCTGAGAAATGTGTGTGTGTGTGTGTGTGTGTGTGTGTGTGTGTGTGTGAATTATTCATGCATTGAAGTCTCTAGACTAGTAATCCTTCCCCAATTTGTCTGTGAAATTGAAAGACTGAGAGATAGAGACATGGGTTCAGCAGATTACACCAAAATTTTAACAAATAACACCCTCGTAATCGCACTAAAATCAAAAAATAAACTAATAAGAGAAAAAAAGGTAAATTGAAGAATGAAAACACCAAACTAACCAATCAAAACATAAATGAAAAGAAATAAATTTAAACTATATTACAAGAGACTTCTTTTTGGGCAACTATGAAAAGAAACATTTCATGGCTTGGTCATTGATGGGAAGAGCTTCAAGGTCACCCCTAAGGTTTTTCAAACGGTAAGTGCCTACCCCAATTTTCTCAGCAATTGGAAAATGTCCAAGCCATAAATTTTGGAACTTTGAATGTTTCCCCTTCAACTCGTTGATTTTATCCCACTTGAGAACTAAGTCCCCTACTTCAAAATTCTTATCCCCATCCTTGTGTTTATCAAACCATTTTTAAACTATGTGTTGATGGGATGCAAACTTCCTCCTATCTTGTTCTCGTTCTTCTTCGACCATAAGGAGGGTGTTAATTCTTTGTTGCATGTTGGATAAGGGTTGTCCTCTTGAGGACTAAGAAAGTTGCAAGGATGGGAGATATAGGTTAGTTGGTAGGATGGATTCTTTTCCATACACCAGAAAATAAGGATAATTTCCTAGAGCTTCCTTGGGGGTTACCCTGTCAGCCCATAGAGTGTTGTGAAGTGCATTGTGCTAACTCTAGTGATTTTCTACTACTGCCTTCTTAAGAATCCTTACCATATTTTTATCAGTAGACTCGGCAACACCATTCCCCTGTGGATAATAGTTTGCAGAGTATATTAAAATAATCCCTTTATCTAAAGAAAAATTGGTTAAGATAATAGAAGAGAAATATGCAGCATTATGAAATACCAAAACTGAAGGCACCCCAAACCTCGTCATGATGTGTTGGTCTAGAACCTGTATCACTACTTTTTCATTGACATGGGTAAGGGGAATAGCTTATGATCACTCGTAAAATAATCAGTAGTAGTCATATATACTTTTGTTGTTTGGATGAGTTTGGGTTTATATCTCCTTATGACATATATTCCCCATTGTTCAAAAGGCCTAGAAATGGTAACTGGTTGTAAGGGGATGGGTGTTTTTTTCTCTTTTCATGCACTCAATTCAAAAACCTTGCATTTTCTTATATATGAGTGAGCTTCTCTGAAAAAGGTTGGCCAATAATATCTTTCCCTTAAAATATTATAAGTTGTATTCTCTCCTACAAAATGCCCTTCTGCAGGACCGTCATGGAGTTCTTTTAATACCCTTTCAGCATCTTTCTTTTCACAACATCTTAGCAATACACCATCATAATTTAAGCGGAAAAGTATTGAGTTAATGAGATGGTACCGGGAAGATTTTAGTCTGAGTGCTCCCCTCTCTCTCAACTTCAAGTATTCAAGTCAAGTACCATGATGGAGGAAGTAAGATAGTTTAGCATACCAAGAGTCTTGTAGAGGTGGGATGTACAATACTTCACCACACCATAAAGATAACTCATTATCCCAACCTAAATTTTTAGTTTCTATCATATTTTGGGACTCTGCGGCTAGTTTTCACAGTCATGTCCATTTAATATCTAAGTTGAATTCTTGGATGACAATCATCCAATTACCCCTTCTTTCTCCCATTTCTTATTGCATAAACAATGACCTAACAGTTGGGTGGGGTACTATGACCTTTGTGTGGATTTTTAAGATATAAGATCTAAAATGTTTTACTTCCTATAGACCACATACGCTTGTTTTTCAATAGTTGGGTAGTTAAGCTCAGGTCCTTGGACATTTGTACTCATGAATGAGATAGGAGACTCATTGTTCTCATCATCCTTTTGAGTGAGGAACATTTCTAATGATTGATCTGAAGTAAAAGTGTAGAGAAATAATCTTTGTTGAAATCAGGGTTGTGTAATATAAGGGCTTGAGATATTGCATCTTTAATTCCTTCGAAAGATTCTTTCCCCTCCTCAGTCCACTTGAACTCTACATCTTTGTGTATCATTTTCTGTAGTGGTTTAATTGTTTCTGCAAAATACAGAGTAAACTTCCTTAGAAATTTCATCTTCCCAAAGAAAGATTGCATATCATTTTTATTATGAAGGAGTGGGAGTTGCAAAATTGTGTTTATACATTCGGGGTCAATATGAATACCATCTTTAGAAATGATGTGGTCTTGGATTTTCCCTTCTTCTACTCCAAATATGGTCTTTTTGGGGTTCAAAGATATCCCATACTTCCTACATCTTTCAAAAATTTGAGTGAGGTGAGCGATGTGGTCTTCCCTATCCTTGGAGTAAACAGTCACATCATTTAGGTAGACCACTACACACTTATTTATTAACCCCCAAAAGACCAAATCCATGTCTTTTGGAAAGTATTGTAAATGTTTTGAACCTGCACAGAATAGATCTAGCTAGAAAATACTACACACATTTGCAGAGAGAAATTGAGAAAGAAGAAGGAGAGAAAGAATAGAAGAATTTTCATTAACCATATTCCACACTCAAAGAGTGAATAATTTACAATATATATAGGATACATGGGTAACTAATGCGTCATAGTGGTGGTCTAGAGTGATCTGGAAACACACCAGCAGTTACGGGATTAAACTGCCACCTAGTCTAGTCTCTCAGGCAGTTACAAGAGTGAACTGCCACCTAGTCTGAGTTAACTAGTCTATCAATCTTCAGTTAATTGACTGAAACAGAGTGAAGTGAGGAGGATATTAGGGAATCATGAGTATTGTGCTATTCTGGTGATGATCCCAAGGAAAATTCACATTAGTTGGTGATGATCTCAATGTTGCATGGTGATAATCCCAAAGTAGCATCTAGACTCTACTCAACTGATCAAACTGAAGAGAATATTCTCCTTAGAGGAATATTCTTCATAAAATATAGGAGACTGAATAATGACTAATAAACAGGGAAAAAACATAGGAAAAATAAATCTTAGGTGTGTTGAAGTAATTCCAACCTGAACATCACTATGGTGAAAATAAAGAATGGGTCCCGACAACGAGGCCATGTTAGGTACCCAAATAAAAATGATATACTAAAATAAATGAGGAAAGAGGGAAAACCTCATGGGAAACCCCCCCCCCTCAAATTACAATGCATAAAAAAAAAATGAGATGGAACAAAAAAACAGTTGTTAAGCAACCATGTTCTTCACTCCAAGAAGACCTCGC
Organism: Picea engelmannii; assembly: GCA_009831015.1. Lineage (NCBI taxonomy): Eukaryota > Viridiplantae > Streptophyta > Pinopsida > Pinales > Pinaceae > Picea > Picea engelmannii. Next base: position 229,574 of record ML798001.1, on the reverse strand, counting down.
AACCGTGCAAGTTTGTGCTTGTTGAAGATTTTGTTGAAGATGTAGATGTTTGCATGGATCTGATGAAGTAGATGAACCATTGAGATGTCCACACATATCTACTTTCTCTTCTTTTAATGAAGAATATCCAAATAAATTTTAGATGAAACTTTGAAAACCGTACGGGCGTTTCTGAAAAAATGTTGAAATTTTGTTAATTTTAAAACGATCATAACTTCACTTCCCGGACTCCGTTTCGGACGATTTTTTTTTTTGAAATTGGATATTTTCTTGAGAGGAATTCAAATATCCAATTTGTTTCTAAAAAAATTTCTCATAAAATATCATAATTGAATCTGATGTGTGCGGCTCCCTTTTTGTCTCATGAGATGCATGCATTGCGCATGGAAAAGCGTCTGCATGTGACCCCTGATATGCATGCCATATATATTCCACATGATCAGAAAACAAATCTGAAATGGAGTGGACATCATCTTCAATTAATGGAATACAAATTTGTGCAAATAATTTTGTAGAAGACTCTTCATAATAAGATGTTTGATCTTCTGACGGCTTCTCTTCTAGCTCTATCTATTCAACCTCCTGCATGAAATATTCATAATCTTCTTTATTCCCGAATATAACCTCCAATATGGTCCATAATTCATTTGGAGTTGACTATTGTGAGTCGTCATATACTTGGTGGAGAATTTTTTGAGAAATAGACAAGAAGATAAATCCTATGGCCATATCTTGTCTATTGAGAAAGTCATTTTTCTCATTGACGGAATCAGGATCTACTTCCATTTCCATGGTTATTTGGTATAAGCCTCTAATTTTGAGAAGAAGTAGAATATTTGGCTTCCACTCCAAATAGTTATGAGGTGTGAGAAGTATTATCAGTGAGTAAAACATATATTCCATCTTTTATGCGTTCTTCAATCTTCAGTACCTGCAAAAATAATTTGGTGTAGCTTCTCTTAGCAATTTGTTGGCTCTGATACCATGTAAATGTGTTGAACCTACACAGAATAGATCTAGGTAGAAAATATTACACACGTTTGCAGAGAGAAATTGAGAAAGAAGATGAAGGATAGAAAGAATAGAAGAATTCTCATTAACCGTATTTCACAGTCAAAGAGTGAATAATTTACAATAGATATAGGATACATGAGTAACTAATGCACCATAGTGGTGGTCTAGAGTGATATGGACACACACCAGCAGTTACGGAAGTAAAGTGCCACCTAGTCTAGTCTCTCAAGCAGTTACGAGAGTGAATGATCACCTAGTCTAAGTTAACTAGTCTATCAGTCTTCAGTTAACTAACTGAAACAAAGAGAAGTGAGGAGGAGATTAGGGAATCATGAGTAATGCGCTAGTCTGGTGATGATCCCAAGGACAATGCACATTAGTTGGTGATGATCTCAATGTTGCATGGTGATAATCTCAATGTAGCATCTAGACTCCACTCAACTGATCAAACTGAAATGAAAACTAAAGAGAATATTCTCCCTAGAGGAATATTCTTCCTAAAATATAGGAGACTGAATAATGACTAATAAACAAGGAAACAACTTAGGAAAAATAAATCCTAGGTGTGTTGAAGTAACTCCAACAAGTATCTCCTACATTAATTAACCCAAATGGCATGTGTTTGTAGGTGAATGTTCCCCATTTTGTTCAGAAGGTTGTCTTCAATCTATCTTCCTCCGAGACCAAAACCTGGTTATATCCTAAGAATCCATCCAGTAGTGAGAAAATATTCACTCCATATATAGACTGTAGGATTTGTTATATGGGGGGAACATGATAGTTATCTTTTTCTAAATCCCTATTCAAGTTTCTAAAGTGTACAAATAAATGAATCTCTCATGACTTCTTCTTGATAGGCACTAGATTAGCTACCCATGCAGAGTGTCTTACTTGAAATATTATCTTTGCATCTAACAGTTTTTTTAGCTCTTTCTACATCAAGGGTTCCAGAGGCAGAGGAAATTTCTTAACTTTTGTTGGAAAGGATTGATCTCGGGTCTTAGCGGGATGGTGTGTTGGATGATCCTAGTATCATACATTTCCAAATCTTTGTAGGACCAGGCTAACACATCTTGATATTCTTTAAACAAATTTAGGTAAGCCTTATTTTCCTTAGGAGACAATGATTTCCCAAGGTTATTGTTTCGGGGATTTTCAATGGTTCCTATATTTATGACTTCATTGGTGGGTGAAGGGGACCCTGCTGCATTTAATTGTTGATAACATAAGCCAGAAGAACCTCATATATGCATAGGTCGTCAAATAGTTGGTATTTTTGACAACACCACACCTGCAACCATACAACATCAGGTGGCTTTGTCGGGGACGAAATCTTTGTGTCATCCAGCAATGTCGATTGTCATACAGCATCCATCCCTTCAAGGCTGACGTATTATGTGATGTTGACCAACTGGATGTTTGTGATGTTCTCTTGGGACAACCATATATGTGGAAGCGCCATGTTGTTTATGAGTCTTGACCCCGCAGTGTCATTGTTTCTCTGGGGAGTCATCTCTACAGAATACCAGAGGTAGTTCCGACTATTGATTCACCTAAACAGTGTCGCAAGGTAGTATCTCATACTACAAAATTCAGTTTCTTCACAATATGTTCAAAAGGTGAACAAATGGATACCGCAACCACTACAGTCTCGAACCAAGCACCTTCTATCCAACAGAAGAAGCTCGAAAAGATTGCAGCAAATCACAAAAATTCCTTATTCACACAGTCATCTCAGGAAACCCAACTGGTTGAACAAATTCAACCCCACCAACAATAGGTTTGTGACAGCCTTCCACAAACCAAGCAGTGTGCCATCTCCATCAAGGCAAGCAACTCACCAAGATTCAGATTCAACAATCACTTTCCCCTCTCCCCCGGGAACTCAACGCAATGGAAACCATTGCTTCCAAAGGATGGAATATTGATCCAAGTGGATATCGGTGGCCACCCACCTATTCCATGGGCTCGAAAAATAGTTTTCCATCTTGGCATATTTTCAGGTTCCAAACTTATGGGGTCGTTTTGAGGCCCTAAACGACGTTTTTTGGGGATTTGGGGTCCAGGCAAATGGCTAGGGCACTTGCTTGGACTAGTCAAAAATCATTCTTCTCGGTTAGACATTTAAAACAGTGTATCGAGCACCCCAAACGGAAATCGTATGCAAACGTTACACCCCCGGGAAGTTGATGTATCAACTACCCCCATTGGGGCCCGCAAACCTTTTGGATTTTCATCTTCCGAGGTTAGGGTTTTGGATTTTGCTTATGTTAAAAAGGCCTTTGGAGCCTCATTGTAATAATCGTCATCTTTTGAATTCAAGTAGCAGACACATCTCTTCTCAGAGATATGCTGCCACCATTCTAGCGAGTATTTCACTCTGTATTTTTACAGTCTTTGTACATTTTAGCTCATTAATAGAAAATTGTGTATTACTGTATCTATGTGTTTATGGTTTCATCTTTGATACATTTATGTTATATTATTGGATATCCGGGATATCTCTGTACATTGCTTTATTATATATCCACTCTCATTTTGTGTCGAAAATCATTCGGATCAGTGGTATCAGAGCAGGCTTCTCTTGATCGTTTTTTCAGTGCATGTCCCCGACGAGGTCCGAGTATAGAAAGTTGGGTCTCGATATTGTATCTCTTGAATACAATCGCTCTCGCATGCCCAAGAAACCCTCCATGGCAGAAGAAAAGAAAAACAACGGAGCAGATGATCATATCAATATGTTGCTTGAACAAGCTCTCACGCGACAAAGGGATGAAATGATGGATAATTTTTCTCACATCCTTCAATGTCTGTCAATAGAAACAAGCGCATTTCATCAAATAACCACTTTGGAAGCACCTCTCCTTTCAAGGTACATATTAATTTTGATATTCTCATATTTGAAGGTCAGATAGATGCGGATGCCCTAGACAAATGGTTAAATCCGTTAGAAGGTTATTTCTCTATTCAAAAAAAAATCGACAGGGAAAAGATTACTTTCGCACTCCTTAAAGCTCTCCCCCATGTCAAACATTAGTGGGAAACTTACTGGGAGAAAAGTTCCATAGAGGATTCTGGAATATATGGGGTTAAGCCCACTTGGGATTTTTTTGTGGATGCTGTAAAGGAATAATATTACCCTGTTGGAAATTATGAGGACCAGTACATGAGATGGACCACAATGCGACAAGAGAGTGGCCAAGAAGTTATGGAGTTAACCAATACCTTCCATACCTTGCACATCAAGCTGGGTATCAAAGACTCTGAATGACATTTGGTTCTGAAATATCGTGCGGCTCTACACATATATATCCAAACTGAAATGGATTTTCTTGACATCTCATCACTCGGTGTTGCTTATCGATATGTTGTTAAAATTGAGCAGAAATTTAAGTACTAGAACAAACGGGAGTTTGGGTCTGCAAATATGAAACAACCAAAGTATGGTAAATATGGCCCAAATAAACAGTCTCATGAAAACCATTCCAAGCTACAGGAAAATAAGGGTCACGGGAAGACAAAGAAGGACACTGAAAAATGGTGTGATTTCCACAAAAGCCCCTAGCACAAAACTGAGGAATGTCACTCAAAACATTCATTGGTGGTCGAGATCAAAGACAAAGAGCCGAACCCTGATTCAGAATCTGATTTTGAAAATACTGGTAAAAGATAGATCATCGACGCAGACCCCACTGCTATTGTCACGACCGCAACAATTCAACCAGAAGAACCAACAGATATTGAAGAGGGGGAGCACCTTTTTCATTCATAAATGTGGGTGAAGGGGACCCCGTTGCATTTTATTGTTGATAGCGGAAGCTAGAAAAACCTCATCTCAGCAGAGGTCGTCAAACAGATTGGATTATCGACAACACCACACCCGTAGCCATACAACATCGGGTGGCTTTACCAAGGACGAGATCTTTGTGCCAGCTAGCAGTGTCGATTGTCATACGACATATACCCCTTCAAGGATGAGGTATTATGTGATGTTTCCCCACTGGATGTCTGTGATGTTTTCTTGGGCCAACYATATATGTGGAAGCGCCATGTTGTTTATGAGCTCGACCCCGCAGTGTCATTGTTTCTCTGGTGGTTCATCTCTACAGAATACCAAAGGTAGTTCCGACTATTCTTCCACCTAAACAATGTCGCAAGGTAGTATCTCATACTACATAATTCATCTTCTTCACAATCGGTTCAAAAGGTGAAAAAAAGGATACTGCAACCACTACAGTCTGGGACCAAGCACCTTCTATCCAACAAAAGAATCTCGACAAGATTGCATCAAAGCACAAAAATTCCTTCTTCACACAGTCATCTCAGGCAGCCCGACTGGTTGAACAGATTCAACCCTTCCAACAATAGGTTTGTGACAACCTTCCACAAACCAAGCAATGCAGCATCTCTAGCAAGGCAAGCAACTCACCAACATTCAGATTCAACAATCGCTTTCCCCTCTCCCCCGGGACCTCAACGCAATGGAGACCATTTCTTCCTAAGGATGGAGGATTGATCCAGGCTCGATATCGGTGGCCACCCACCTATTCCACAGGCTCGAAAAATAGTTTTCCATCTTGGCAGTTTTTCAGGTTCCAAACTTTCGGGGCCGTTTTGAGGCCCTAAACAACGTTTTTTGGGGATTTGGGGTCCAAGCGACTACAAACGATACTATTTTGGACCAATCAAAAATAGTTCTTCATGGTTATATGTTTCCAACTGTGTATCGATCGCCCCAAACGGAGATCGTATGCAAACATTACGCCCCTAGGAAGTTGATGTATTAACTACCCCCATCGGAGCCCGCAAACCTTTTGGATTTTCATCTTCCGGGGTTAGGGTTTTGGATTTTTCTTATGTTAAAAAGACCTTTGGAGCCTCATTGTAACAATCATCTTTTTTTGAATGCAATTAGTGGACACATCTCATCTCAGAGATAAGTTGCCACCATTCTAGCGAGTCTTTCACTCTGTATTTTTACAGTCTTCGTACATTTTCGCTCATTAATAGAAAATTGTATATTACTGTATCTCTGTGTTTATGGTTTCATCTCTGATATATTTATGTTATATAATTGGATATCTGGGATATATATGTACAATGTTTTATTATATATCCGCTCTCATTTCATGCCGAAAATAATATGGATCAGTGGTATCAGAGTAGGCTGCTCTTGATCATTTTTTCAGTGCATGTCCCCGACGAGGTCTGAGTATAGCAAGTTGGGTCTTGAGCTTGTCTCTATTGAAGAAAATTTCTCTCACACGCCCAAGAAACCCTCCATGGAGGAAGAAAAGAAAAACGACAGAGTAGATTATCCTATCAATATGTTGCTTGAGCAAGCTCTAACATGACAAAGGGAGGAAATGATGGAGAATTTTCCCCACATCCTTCAATGCCCATCGATAGAAACAGACGCATATTCATAAAACAACCACTTTGGAAGCACCTCTCCTTTCAAGGTACAGGTTAATTTTGATATTCCCGTATTTGAAGGTCAGATAGATGCGGATTCCCTAGACAAATGGTTAAATCTGTTAGAAGGTTATTTCTCTCTTCATAATTTTTCTGACAGGGAAAAGATCACCTTCGCACTCCTTAAAGCTCTCCCCCATGTCAAACATTGGTGCGAAACTTACTGGGAGAAAAGTTCCACAGAGGAGTCTAGAATATATGGGTTCGAGCCCACTTGGGATTTTTTTGTGGATGCAGTAAAGGAACAATATTACCCTATTGGCAACTATGAGGACTAGTACATGAGATGGACCAAACTGCAACAAGAGAGGGGCCAAGCAATTTCGGAGTTCACCAATACCTTCCATACCTTGCACACCAAGCTGGGTATCAAAGACTCCGAATGAAATTTGGTTATGAAATACCGTAGGGCTCTACACAGATACATCCAAACTGAAATGGATTTTCTGGACATCTCATCACTCGGTGTTGGTTATCGATATGTTGTTAAAATTGAGTAGAAATTTAAGCACTAGAACAAACGGGAGTTTGGGTCTACAAATCTGCAGCAACCAAAGTATGATAAAGACGTCCCTAATAAACGGTCTCTCAAAAACCAATCCAAGCCACAAGAAAATCAGGGTCATGGGAAGACAAAGAAGGACACCAGAAAATGGTGTGATTTCCACAAAATCCCCTGGCACAACACCGAGGAATGTCTCTCAAAACAGTCATTGGTGGCTGAGATCAAAGACAAGGAGTCGAACCCTAATTCTGAATTGGATTCTGAAAATACTGGTAAAATACAGATCATCGACGTAGACCCCACTGTTATTGTCGCGACCGTAGCAATTCAACCAGAAGAACCAACAGATCCTGAAGAGTGGAAGCGCCTTTTTCATTCACAGATGTGGGTGAAGGGGACCCCGCTGCATTTTATTTTTGATAGCGGAAGACAGAAGAACCTCATCTCAACAGAGGTCATCAAACAGTTGGGATTGTCGACAACACCACACCCGTAGCCATACAACATCAGGTGGCTTCACCAGGGATGAGATATTTGTGTCAGCGAGCAGTGTTGATTGGCATACGTTATCCAACCTTTCAAATATGAGGTATTATGTGATGTTTCCCCACTCGATGTCTGTGATGCTCTCTTGGGCCAACCATATATGTGGAAGCACCATGTTGTTTATGAGTCTCGACCCCGTAGTGTCATTGTTTCTCTGGGGGATCATCTCTACAGAATACCAGAGGTAGTTCTGACTATTGTTCCACCTAAAAATTGACACAAGGTAGTATCTCATACTACAAAATCCATCTTCTTCACAATTTGTTCAAAAGGTGAACAAAAGGATACTGCAACCACTACAGTCTCGGACCAAGCACCTTCTATCCAACAGAAGAAGCTCGACCAAATTGCAGCAAAGAAAAAAAATTCCTTCTTCACACACTCATCTCAGGCAGCCCGACTCGTTGAACAAATTCAACCCCGCCAACAACAGGTTCGTGACAGCCTTCCACAAACCAAGCAGCGTGGCATCTCCAACAAGGCAAGCAACTCACCAACATTCAGATTCAGCAATCACTTTCCCCTCTCCCCTGGGAACTCAATGCAATGGAGACCATTTCTTCCTAAGGAGGGAGGATTGATCTAGATGGATATCGGTGGCCACCGACCTATTCCACGGTTTCGAAAAATAGTTTTCCATCTTGGCAGTTTTTTGGCAGTTTTTCAGGTTCCAAACTTTTGCGGTCGTTTTGAGGCCCTAAACGATGTTTTTTGGGGATTTGGGGTCCAGGTGACTGCCAATCGCACTAGATTGGACCAGTCAAAACTTGTTCTTCTCGGTTAGACCTTTCCAATGGTGTATCAAGCACCCCAAATGGAGATCGTATGCGAATGTTACGCCCCCGGGAAGTTGACGTATCAACTACCCCCATCGAGGCCTGCAAACCTTTTGGATTTTCATCTTCTGGGATTATGTTTTTGGATTTTGCTTATGTTAAAAAATCCTTTGGAGCCTCATTGTAACAATCGTCTTCTTTTGAATGCGAGTGGCAGACACATCTCTTCTCAGAGATAAGCTACCACCATTCTAGTGAGCCTTTCACTCTGTATTTTTACAGTCTTTGTACATTTTCGCTCATTAATAGAAAATTGTGTATTATTGTATCTATGTGCTTATTTTTTCATCTCTGATACATTTATGTTATATTATTGGATATCCGGGATATCTATGTACATTGTTTTATTATCCGGGAAATTAATTTGGATCATGTTTAGGTCACATGACTTCTTCAGAGCCCATGCCCCAAGTAAGTAGGTAAGTCATATTGCTTTCCTTACATTTTCATCTTGATTGCTCATATTAGTTTAGATGCATTTCATTTTTCATTTTTCTCTACTTGCATATTCATTTCATGCTTAGTTTAGAATTGTTTTGAAAAAATGTTAAAATTTTCTTTTCTAGATTAGTTTTCATTTGGATTTTGATGTATATAGACGAAGGGTGATAGAACCACCCTAGATTTTAAGTTTTTTTGTTTTAGTGTAGCGACAAATATACTAGGAGATGCTCATTTCTCATGCGCTCTATGGCAAGCACATGTCCCCAAGTAGGAGCCAGACTTTATACCTATTTTGTGGGATAACTAAGGAGATCATGTCTCGAGTCCCTTAGGTTGCAGATATGGAGTGTCGAGAGACCACATGACCAGTAGTTTCCACTTGTACATACGGAAGCCCGCTCTATCACCACATCTTGATCCATTTTCATCACATCCACCACACTAGCTAGCTTCCAGAAGGCAGATGGGTATTGCTCCATGCGGTACAATTTAGGTATTGTGGCAAGTAATCACCCTAATATTCAAGGAATTTAAGCATGATGTACTTGAGATGATTTTGATTATAGAATGCTCGCTTTGACATTATGATTTTAACCATGTTTCACCTTGGTGAGTGTCATAGATTTCCTAATAAGTGGCCAACCTTTGGGGAATATTTGTGACTAGGGGTTATTGTACCATTCCCGACCATACTTACAACCTTCCTCTCATTACACTCCCAGTATATTCTCTTCTTCTAGGCCCTTTGAATTTAGTGACCCGAGAAGGGCATGTACCTCATTTCATCGAAAGAAGGGGTTGAAGGAACAAAGGGATTATTGTTGGTTAAAAATATAAGATCCTAAATATAGACCTTCCAAATGCTTCACCCAGGGATCCCCGAGAAAGCAATGAAACGCTTATCTATAAGAAATGGGGGACCTATTGTTATCACCAAAGTCATCCCCCTGACTGCTACAAGGGCTAAAGTTGGTGCACTTAAAAGATAGGATTTTGTTTGTATTTTGGTTTATAGATAAAGGATGATAAGGTTGGTCTTTAGGGTACAATCAATCTGTGAGGGAAAGGTTGTATTGTTGTATTACTGAGAGGGGGGGGTGAATCAGTAATAGAGAAATTTAATCATTTTTAACCATATAATCCAAGTGTTATATCATTGTAGCATTATCATCCAATAACTGCAGAGTAAATATGCAATGAACAAATGAACAATCATATACATACACAGTACACCAGTGTTTTACGTGGAAACCCAAAGCGGGAGAAAACCACGGAATGCTTTTTCTTAAATGTCTTGAATAATTACATTCATTGGAAGCACCAACTTCCTTTGTTTTCCAGCTACAACTGGAAGGAGGCTCCAACCCCCTTGTTTATCAGGCTACCACCTGAAGGAAGCTCCAACTCCCCTATTCTCTTGCTACAACCAGAAGGAGGCTACAACCCCCTATGTTCTCTCGCTACAACCGGAAGGTCTCTACAACCACCTGTCCTTGCCCCGTCAAACTGCCCTAAAGTAGAAGTAGAATTATGGAACCATTGTCACACTATAACTGTTAGATATACCGCTGTCAACTTGTACCAATAAACTTTAACCATGCAGCAACTTGTACCTCAACCTGTAATCAACCTGTACCATAAACAAGTGCATCAACCATGCACCAACCTGTACCAAACAACCTGTAATCAACCTGTACCATAAATAAGTGCATCAACCATGCACCAACCTGTACCAAACAACCTGTAATCAACATGTACCATAAACACGTGCATCCAACCATGTACCAAGTATGTACCAATCATGTGCCAACTACTCATCAACTATGACTCATCAATATGTACCAACATCATCAACTATACACCTCATGTATGTGCCAACTCATCAACTACTTGTCTCAACCATGTACCCAGCATGTACCTTAACCAAAAGCCCTCATCAATTTCATCATCCAAATATGATTTGTAACTCTGTAATAGACCTGGTGTATATGATCACATACCTGCAAGCCTTCCTTAACTTTCACAACAAGAGACTAGCATTTTCATCAAAATTTTATTTAGTCTCACATGACTAGTTTGGGATTAGTCAACAACCCTAACTTGAAATAATAATAACTATGTATCTGTAATGAATAAAGATCTGAAAATAGTACACAATGTTATTCAGTTTGTTTTGTACAATTCCTCCAGGTTTCACTACTTGGAACCTCTAAGAAAAGGAGTTATAGAAAAAATGGCATACCTTACTGAATTATGGCTTATTCTAGAGAGCGACCTTGTAGAGTGTGCCCCACACGGAATATTTGTTGAATAGATCTGAAAATGTTACACAGAATAATAAGGAATGTACTCTAAAAATGACATTTGGTCTTAGTAAATTTGGATATGTTATGAAGAAGTTATGACGTTTTTACCCGAAACACTTATTTTAGACTAGTTTTAGGACTAGCCACAAACCCTATTTTCCACAGAATGTAACTCCAAAAATATAGTGACCCACAAGCTGAATATTTTACCATAGATACTTGGATATGTTTCCTCAATGGCCTATCAATTTCACGGTCTGAATCATTCCAGAAAAAAATATTGCGAAAATGGTGATATGACCTATAAATAACATACCTTAGAAAGCATCATCAAAAGAATTTATCCTCCCTTCAATTCCGACCTTCTTTTCTTTGCCTTCCCTCTAAAATTTGGATTAGATATCCTTTGGTTACCTCGGTCACCTATATATATTCAATATGCTCAAGTGTGATGTAAAATGAGAGTCTTGCCTCTTATTTATACTCTCCAAATATCTTCCTTAGAAGCATCGTCTAGGTCACTTAATCCATTTCTAGGTCACTTAACCTATTGTTGGGTCACTTAACCCATTTCTAGGTCACTTAACCTATTTTCCTCATTTTTAGGGTTAACCATTTTCCATAATTAGAAAGTTCTCCATTACTTTATCATTAAATATTCCTCCTTGACTTTGTCACCTCACTTTATCATTTAAATAATCTTCTTTGATTTTGTCACTTCACTTTATTATTTAAATAATCCTTCCTAACTTTGTCACTTTACTTTATCATTTAAATAATAATTTCTTATTTGCAAGCTCTTTGACTTATTTGACGTTTTGGGGCTTCAAGCCAACATATGAGGGTCCTCCAACTTTGTAAGGTCATAACTCTCAAACCGTGAGGAGTTATGTGACGTTCCACATACCCCCAGAAATGGCATGACATGTACTATCCATATAGAATAGTATTACCTTAAAATATATTAAAACTCATACCATTATACATTAAACAACCTTGGGTCCATTGCTCAAACCTTTGTGCTACCGAAATTCACTACCGTACTTTATTGAAGGATTGACATCAATGAAAACCAACCTTAATCAACAATATCCCCCTTTGGAATTGATGGAAACACTCTGATGCAACACTGAAATTATGTCATGTAATATTGAAGTCATGTCACTCATGCTCCCCCTGGAAACATGCCTTTGTCCTCTGCATCTCTGTGACCATTTCTCCCCCTAGAACCATGCCTCTATCCTCTACATTTAATGAATCTCTCCCCCTTTGTCATCAATGGAAAATGTATCTTTCCATCTAGTACTACTCCCCTTGACTGAATTGTCCTCTTTATGGTGCTTCCTCGTGCACATCTAAGACATATAAGATAAGAATTCAAAAGCATTCATTTTGGAGTAGAAATAACTCTGAGTCTCTGGAGAAGATACTCAAAGGCTTCCCATGGAAGTGGTTTTGTAAAGATGTCTTCCACTTGTTCTTTTGTGCCCACATAATCAACTCTGATGTTCTTTTCTGCAACCTGTTCCCGTAAAAAGTGATACTTGATTGAAATGTTCTTCGTCTTGGAGTGCATCATCGGGTTCTTTGAGATACTGATGGCGCTTGTATTATCACAATAGATTGGAATGGGCTCATCATACTCAACATGTATATATGTCAAAGTTTGTTTCATCCAAACAACCTGTGTACAACATGTTGTTGCTGCAATATACTCTGTCTCGGCTGTAGATAGAGATATTGATGATTGTTTCTTGCTTAGCCATGATACTAAACACTCACCCAAGTAGAATGTTGCTCCATTTGTGCTTCATTGGTCATCAATACAACCTGTTCAATATGCATATGTTTAGGCAATAGGAGATATATCCTTTCCTTTTGGATACAATAATCCAAACTCTTATGTTCCTTTGAGATATCTGAAAATTCTCTTCACTGCTAATACATGTGATTCCTTTGGTGCTTCTTGAAATCATGTCACCTATCCAACTGTCTGCATTACATTTGGTATGAATGTTGTCACATATAGTAGGCTACCAATCATTGACCTGTATTGTCTCTGATCTGTAGACTTTGAATCATCATTTTTTCTTAACTTGCAACTGGTTTGCATGGGAGTGATAATTGGTTTGCAATCTTCCATTCTGTACCTCTTTAGCATTTCTCTAATATACTTGGTTTGAGAAATAAAAATTTCTCGGTTGCTTTGATGTATCTGAAGTCCCATAAAGAAGGATAGTTGTCCAAGTAATGACATTTCAAATTCATTCTTCATATCCTTTGCAAATTTCTGGCTTAACCTGTCATCATCACTATCAAAAATAATATCATCAACATAAACTTCAATTAATAAAATATTACCTTGACTTACCTTGATGTAGAGTTTGTTGTCTACACTTCCTTTTCTGAACCCTGCCTGTTGTAGATATGTATCCATTCTAGAGTACCATGCTCTAGGAGCCTATTTTAGACCATACAAGGCCTTCTTTAATTTGCACACATAGTCTGCATTCTCTGACAACTGAAATCCTTTTGGTTGTTCAATGTAGACTTCTTCTTCAAGTTCCCCATTCAGAAAAGATGGTTTTACATCCATCTCATACACTTTAATATTTTTGGAGCATGCATAAGTTAAAAGCAATCAGATTGCTTCAATTCTGGAAACTGGGGAAAATGTCTCTTCAAAAACGATTCCTTCAACCTGTGCATATCCTTTACATACCAATCTATTTGTGTTCCTTATAACATGTCCATATTCGTTCAATTTATTCTTGTATACCCACTTTGTGCCGAACACATTTTTATCCTTTGGTCTTGGAACCAATTCCCAAGTGTCATTTTTCTCTATTTGATCCAATTCTTCATCCATGACCTTGTTCCAAAATTCATCCTTGTTGGCCTCTTCAAAATAGGTTGGCTCAATTGTAGATGTGAGTGCTAGGTGTGTTTGTTCTGGTGAACAGATTCTTCTTCTAGTCTCAACTCATGTGTCTTTGTTTCCAATAATCTGATCTTAAGGATGATTCTTCTGTACTCGTTTGCTAGGTTTCTTTGGAGGCACTTGTTGAACTTGCTCTTCTTATTTTGTTGGATTCTCTTCATATTCCTCTTCTACTTCCTTTTCATCTTCTGCTTCTTCTTCAAAAAGTTGTTCCATTGATTCATTTTCTTCTTCATTTGATTCTGGTCTGCTTGTTTCATCAATTGTTATGTTGATGCTTTCTACAACTTTGTTCAATCTCAGATTGTAACACTTGTATGTTTTCCTTGTACTTGAGTAACCAACAAGTACTCTTTTGTCCACATGAGAGTCAAACTTTCCCATTTTTCCATCTTCTCTTTTGATGTAGCATTTGCTTCCAAAAACTCTGAAGTGCTTCACATTTTTTGGTCTTCCTTTCCATAACTTGTAGGGAGTTTTGTCAGTGTTGTTTCTGAGAATTACTCTGTTTTGAATGTGAATTGTTGTATGCATTGCCTGTGTCCAAAATATATCTTTCAATTTGGAATCCATTAGCATTGTTCGAGCCATTTCCTGTATTGTCTTGTTCTTTCTTTCAACAACTCCATTCTGTTGAGGTTTCCTAGCAATGGAGAATTGCATTTTTATTCCATGAATGTTGTAGTAGTCCATAAATTCATTTGAAGTGAACTCTCCTCCATTATCAGATCTCAATCATTTGATTTTTGAATCCATTTCATTTTCAACCATTTCCTTGTAGATCTTGAAGTTTTCAAAAGCTTCTGACTTATTCTTGAGAAAGAAAACTACAGTCATTCTTGTATAATCATCAACTAATAACATAAAGTATTTCTCACCTTTTAAAACCTTTGTTGTTGTTGGTCCAACTAGATCAGTATGCACAATTTCCAATGGTCTTGTCATTGAATATTCCTTTGATTTGAACCTGGTCTTTATTTTCTTTCCTTGTTGACAATGCTTGCATAAAGTGTTGGTTGGTTCCGTGATCCGGGGCATTTCTTTGACTGCTTCTCTTCTACTGACTTTGACAAGGTTATCAAAATGTATGTGACCCATTCTTATGTGTCATAGCCAACTTTCATCTTCCTTTCCTAGACAACATTTTTCATTTCCAATTTCACTTAATACATATATGTTGCTTGAAGGTCTCGCAGCTGTAGTAATCAATTTTCCTGAACCTTCTTTTCTTATCTCGCACTTTTGTGAATCGAAAGTAACTTTATGACCTTGGTCACACATTTGACTCACACTTAGAAGATTATGTTTCATATCTTCTACTAGTAGAACATTTTCTTCCTTGGTATTCGTGTTCCCAATTCTGACTGTTCCTTTTCCAATGATTTTAGTTGAATCATCATTTCTGAAGGAGACTGATCCATCTCTTTCCTTTCGTAATGTAAGAAACATGTCTCTATCACTTGTCATGTGTTTTGAACAACCACTATCAACATACCAACCACGTTTATTCTACTTAGCTTTTAGAGTGAGTGTGCATTCTTCATTGCTATATTGATCATGTCTTCTTATACATGTCATTTTCTGAGGTTCTTGTATGTGAATGTTGTTATTTTGTTGTGGTTCTCTAGGAGGGATTGTCATTCTACAATCTTTGGCCATGTGTCCAAAATTGTTACATTTGTAACATTCCACTTCAGTGCTCAAAGATTCAAACCTGTTGTAACTTCTTCTCTGTGTTTCACTAGGACTTATTGGATAACCCCTTTATGTATGACTTTCAAAGTTGTTTGTGTTCCTATTGTTAGCTCTGCAATTCGCATCTGTATGTCCAAAATTATTACATGCATAACATAAACCAAAAAATATAGTTTGATGCCTGGGAGTTGAAGATCTTCTGAAAGGAGGTACTCTTATAAATTATTCTTCTTCATGAGACCTATATGCCGGTTGTTGATTCTGAAATCTGAATCTTCTCGGTGAAGGAGTGTCCATGTAATCTTCCTTGTAGATCTTGCTATACCCCTTGATTGTTTTTGCATAGCTTTTTGGATATGTTTCTTTCTCTATTGTTTTGGATCTTGATCATTTTTCTGTCTGATTGTATCCAAGTCCGGACTTGTCAGGATGAGATTTTTGACAGTTGATAATGTCATCCAAAACTTTTGAGTTGTTCTGCATATTTTTCTTTTGAAGATCCTTTCTTAATGTGACAATCTCCACTTCCGAATTTCCAATGATCTTGTCTTTTTCTTCTAGTTGTTCTTTGAGTGTTTCTTCAATTCTTTTATCTTCTTCTATTTGAACCTTCAAATTTGTGATCATTTGTTCTAGTTATTGAGTGTCTTCTTTCTTGTCTAGTTATGCTTGTAGTTTCTTGTTTTTCTTCTTTTCTCTTCTCTTGTAGTTTCAGCTTTTTCATATTCTTCTTCGGAGTATTCTTTATCATAGTCTTCTACTTCCATGAATATAACTCTTTCTGTCTCACTGTCACTGACTTCATCTTCATCTGATGATGAGATGTCTTCTTTGGTGCATAAGATTTTCTTGAAAACTTTCTTTGTGGTTCTTTTGCCTTTATATGTTTGTTTGTCTTTTGAGTAACCTTCATCATTTCTCTTTTTCTTATAAGGACGTTTGTTAGCAAAATGACCAATACCATCACAATTAAAAAAAATTGAAGGAAGCTTACCTCTATACCTACCGTTAGTTCCCTTGTTCAGTCTTTTGACAAAGTTGGCCACTTCTTTATCATATTTTGAGACGTCACTGTTGCTACTATGTTCTTTTTTTTTCCTTCCCTTTTTCTTTGACTTTTTGGATGCTTTGACGGTTGCTTCTTTTATATCTGGATTTTTATGTTCAGTTTTCATTTCATATGCTGTGAAGATTCCATGTAATTCGTCCAAGCTTATTGAGTTTAGATTTGATCTTTCTTCTAGTATTGATATCTTAGGGTCAAATCTCATAGGAAGAGATCTTAGTACTTTTTGAACAATTACAGATTCTTTGATTTCTTCTCCCAGTCATATGATTTCATTTATTGTTTCACCAACTCGTAAAAAGTAAGATGCAATATTATTATATTCCTTCATTTTAATTTGTTCGAACTGACCTCTATAAGTTTGAAGCTTTGTTGCTTTGACTTTTGAATCTCCTTCATAAATATTTTGAAGTTTGTCCCAAATCTCTTTAGTGAATTTACAATGTGAAACTTTGATGAATATTGTTTCACTAAGACCATTCAGAAGTGCATATTTGGCTTTGGAATTATTCTAACCAAGTTTCATTGATTTGTCATTTATTGGTGGAACTGCTGGTTATGTGTATCCATCCACAATTGATTGTCAAATTTCAAATCCATGTTCTTGTATATATGTTTTCATCCTTATGCTCCAAAATGCATACTTCTGTCCATTGAACTGTGGCATTCCATTTTTATACAATTTTTTTCTCTCCATGATCTACCTTTCAGTGGTTAAACTAATTTCTGAAGGAACATGCTTTGATACCAATTGTTGGATTACTGAGAGGGGGGGTGAATCAGTAATAGAGAAATTTAATCATTTTTAACCATATAATCCAAGTGTTATATCAATGTAGCATTATCATCCAATAACTGGAGAATAAATAAGCAATGAACAAATGAACAATCATATACATACACAGTACACCAGTGTTTTGTGTGGAAACCCAAAGCAAGAGACAACCATGGAATGTGTTTTCTTATATGTATTGAAGAATTACATTCATTGGAAGCACCAAATTCCTTTGTTTTCTAGTTCCAACTGGAAGGAGGCTCCAACCCCCTTGTTTCTCAGGATACAACATTAAGGAAGCTCCAACTCCCATATTCTCTGGCTACAACCAGAAGGAGGCTACAACCCCCTATGTTCTCCGGCTACAACCGTAAGGTGGCTACAACCACCTATCCTTGCCCCATCCAACTGCCCTAAAGTAGAAGTAGAATGATGGAACCACTATCACACTATCACTTTGAGATATACCACTGTAAACATGTACTAATAAACTTGAAACATGCATCAACCTGTACCATAAACAAGTGCATCAACATGTACTTCAACCTGTAATCAACCTGTACCATAAACAAGTGCATCAACCATGCACCAACCTGTACCAAACAACTTGTAATCAACTTGTACCATAAACAAGTGCATCCAACCATGTACCAAGTATGTGCCAATCATGTGTCAACAACTCATCAACTATGACTCATCAATATGTACCAACATCATCAACTATACACCTCATGTATGTGCCAACTCATCAACTACTTGTCTCAACCATGTACCTTAACCAAAATCCCTCATCAATTTCATCATACAAATATGATTTTTAACTTTGTAATAGACCTGGTATATATGATCACATACCTGCAAACCTTCCTTAACTTTCACAACAAGAGACTAGCATTTTCATCAAACTTTTCTTTAGTCTCACATGACTAGTTTGGGATTAGTCAACAACCCTAACTTAAAATAATCATAACTATGTACCTGTAATGAATAAATATCTGAAAATAGTACACAATATTCTTCAATTTGTTTTATTCAATTCCTCCAAGTGTCACTACTTGGAACCTCTCAGAAAAGGAGTAACAACAAAAATGGCATACCTTGTTGAATTCTGGCTTATTCTAGAGAGCGACCTTCTAGAGAATGCACTGCACAGAATATTTGTTGAATGGATCTGAAAATGTTACATATAATACTAAAGAGTGTACTCTAACCAACACATTCAGTCTTACTTAATTTGGATATGTTATGAAGAAGTTATGACATTTTTACCCGAAACACTTGTTTTAGACTAGTTTCAAGACTAGCCACAAACCCTATTTTCCACGGAGTGTAACTCCAAAATACAATGAACCACAAGCTGAAAGTTTTACCGTGGATAATTGGATATGTTTCCTCAATGGCCTATCAATTTCACAGTCTGAATCATTCTAGAAAAAAAATTATTGCGAAAATGGTGAGATGACTAGTAAATAATATACCTTAGATAGCATCATCAAAAGAATTTATCCTCCCTTGACTTTTGGCCTTCTTTTCTTCACCTTCCCTCTAAAATTTGGCTTATATATCCTTTGGTTACCTCAGTCACCTATAGATATTCAATATGCTCAAGTGTGATGTAAAATGAGAAAGTCTTGCCTCTTATTTATACTCTCCAAATATCTTCCTTAGAAGCATCTTCTAGGTCACTTAACCCATTTCTAGGTCACTTAACCTATTTTCCTCATTTTTAGGGTTAACCACTTTCAATAATTAGAAACTTCTCCATTACTTTATCATTTCAATATTCCTCCTTGACTTTGTCACCTCACTTTATCATTTAAATAATCTTCTTTGATTTTGTCACTTCACTTTATTATTTAAATAATCCTTTTTGACTTTGTCACTTTACTTTATCATTTAAATAATAATTTCTTCTTTGCAAGCCCTTTGACTTCTTTGACCTTTTGGGGCTTCAAGCCAACATATGAGGGTCCTCCAACTTTGTAAGGCCATAACTCTCAAACCGTGAGGAGTTATGTGGTGTTCCACATACCACCAGAAATGGCATGACATGTACTATCCATATAGAATAGTATTACCTTCAAATATATTAAAATTCATGCCATTATACATGAAACAACCTTGGTCCAATTACCCAAACCTTTGTGCTACCGAAATTCTCTATCGGACTTTCTTGAAGGGTTGACATCAATGAAAACCAACCTTAATCAACATGTATCACTTATCTAAGAAAAAACTTCAGATGATTTTAGGCTTTCAATACTTCAAATCAAAACACAAGGATTTCATCCTCAGATCATTCATAGGTAAAAATTCATTAAAGAAGAAAAAGAGAAGAACACATAAACAATTTTTCCATATGCAGAAGATCTTCAGGTTTTAAAGATGGTAATTCAAAATCTGAAGCAAAGATAACATCAAACACTATAATATGAAATAGGTGAATTAAAACAACATTTCTATCTCATTCATTACCATTTCACTTTGAAAAATTGATTTACAAATCACACATACAGTATTTGAATAAATATTGACAGAGATATAAAGAAGAACTGGCCATAAGCATGGATAGATCTCGTGTAAAGATAAGCTGCCAAAATATTATTAAGTTCATGAAAATACAATTTCGCTTTCACAGTTTCTTGTTTTTCTCAAAATTTCCCTCCCCGTGCTTCCTTCTTCCCATATTTTTATAGAAAAAGGTTTCCATTTCTCATCTTTATCCATTACATCAAGAGATCAAGGAAGCCAATTCGAATTTGTGGCTATCCTCATGAAATTTAGTAACTAAAACACCAAATCTGGAAACAAATATGAGTGAAATATGATTCATTAACCATATACTAGAAAAATAGGTTAATGAGCCTATCCTTTCATAAATATGATGCAACAAATCCTCAAATCATCGAAACATTTGATTCCAAAATCCCTAAAAACTAGGAGATTAGCTGGAGTAGATATTTTTGCAAAAGAAAACCTCGCGAATTTCTGAAAAATAGGGCCTAGAAACCACTTCGAATCTCCCAAACCGTAATAGATATGAAAAAAATGAGAGAGGATTTTATTATTAGATCCATTAGTGAAAAAATC
Organism: Picea engelmannii; assembly: GCA_009831015.1. Taxonomy (NCBI): domain Eukaryota; kingdom Viridiplantae; phylum Streptophyta; class Pinopsida; order Pinales; family Pinaceae; genus Picea; species Picea engelmannii. The sequence goes on along the minus strand of ML798001.1, from coordinate 208,881 downwards.
CTCTCTGGTATTTTCCATATTCCTCTCCAACTGTTCGAAAATTACGCTCAAATTCAATGACAAAAACATGGAAAATCGTAACAGAACATTGCAGAATCATTTTGTAGCGAATTTTAAAAATTAAACTGTAACACCTGTTGCAATTTTGAGAGAGGTTTTTGTAGAATATATGGTTCTTGATAAAAACCTCCTTCAGTTTTTTTGAAATTCATATCCAGATTCTCATAATCCATGTCTAAAGTTTCTGTCTCAAACAGGCCTGAAAAATACTCTGGTTTTTGTTGCCATCAATTTTGAGATTGATTTGTCTTGTAAAAATGATGGAATTGAATGCTGGAATTATATATTTCATGATGAGTTGGACTCTCCATTCCACATTCATCTATAATACTTCTTTTTCCACCCCTGACCATCTTGCAAAGCCAAAATCTCGAACAGGTATCAAATATGAAGAAGAAATGGAAGGTATGGCAAACACCCTCCACAAATTTCATAAAATAGCTAACCATTGGCTTTCACAAAATGTAGAGTAACACTATTTGGATATAATATAATTGATTATCTATGTCGTCCCAATCAAGATACCCTAAAATCATTTTGTAGCGATTGTATGCAACCTCATTTAATACATGTGCTACGCAAAGATTTCGTAGCAGATTTTTAGATAGTGGAGAAACTTTCAACTAGCATTCATGAATTGCCTCCAATTCAACATTATGGTCAACATCATTCTTCAAAAACTCAATCAAAACCTTAAACAAATGAAACCACAAAAAAATACAATCATAAAAATAAATCAAGGAAGTTTGAAAACATTATAAAAGCAACAAGAATTGAAGGACAAAGAAAGAAAATGGCAAAGAAGATGAGGATTCAGGACAGCAGAGATAGTAATGGCTTGTATTGGTGATTTGAGGGTTAACACCTACAAAAATAAATAATATTAAATTCTTAAGGGTTTAGTTGGAGGATGGGAGGTCTCATCATGAGATGGACTATCATGATCATGAGTATTTAGTGGTATGACATTACCATCATCTGTTCACCAAGCTAGGGTAATGACTCTCAGTTACACAATTGAGAGAAAGGGGGTCTCATCACGAGCCAACCTTCTCATTTCAACGAAGTATTTTTGAATGACATTGTCATTATCTAGATACCGATCTAGGACAGTGACCTTCAAATCATTCCTTAAAAAATGAAATAAATAAAGAATGGCAAGAAGATGGGCTTGGAAAAAGTGCATCGCGAATGAAGGTGCCACACACCCTCTACAAAGTCACCCATAAATGAGATACTGTGAGCCCTTTTATTTCATGAAACTCATCTACCTATGAAGTCTAAACCCCTTCCACCTAATCACCCATTACATAACCTTGAAAGGCCATCCTTGGGAGCATCCCCTACTTCAGGGCTTTGGCCTACCCAATAGGAATCGTATGGCACTCCTCCCCTACTTAAAATTGGTCAATCGTATAGGATTTTAAAGCATTTGCTTGATTTGATGAGGTAGTTTTGATGCACATGTTTAGGTTCCTTACTTATTATATGTGATTTACACTTGTCATGATATCTTTGACTTGAGATATTTGGAGGGCATAACCTTTTGTTTTGCAGGACCTTGCTTGGTGGCCATTTTTGGGAGAACAAGCCTAGCTTGGGCTTCCATGGTGTTCTCTTTGGTTATTGGATACATGATGATGATGTGTTAGCTTATGGAGGTCATTTCTATCTCTTTATCGTGGTTTTTCTTGGCATTTCAACTTGAATTTGGTAAAGGCTACACTTGTTCTTCTTCTTCTTTGTTCAAGGTTCAAGGTTATTTGATGATTTAAGTAGGGAGTATAAGGGCATACAACCCTACCTATATCCACCATAATCTATCATAGAAATATTGTTTGCAAGGGTTTTATAAGGAAGTATAAGGGCATACATCCCTTAGACTAAACCCTAGCTAGGATGCTTGTTTTTTAGAATAAAAGGATTTATACCCCCAAGGAGGTAGTATCTCTATCTCTCTGTCTTGTGACCCCATTAACCCATTAATCAAAGGCATTAGTCGTTGCATTGGAGAAACAAAATATTGCATTGATAAATGTGAAAAGTCAAGGTCTTGATATTCTCTCACTTGGATATTGTTCTTTGAGACTTATGCTATATTGTCTCATTGAGGCGTCCCCTTTCTCTCACTAAAATTTGTTTCTTTTACAAAACTAACCTACATCCACTAGGGCTACAGAAAAGCTAACCTTTTATCCCTAGGAACCCTCCAAACTAACCCTAGGAACTAGCTATACTTTCCCACCAACAAACTACTAACCCTAGCGCACGTTTTAGGATAATTATGAGTAACTTTCATTGGTTAACTTTGTTGATATTTAGCTTGTTTTGCTACATCCATTAAGGTTGTTAGCCTTTGTGGCAGATTTTTTATTTTACAGTCATACTATCATGCTAAAGTCACAAGTTCTATTGCTAAAGTGATGCTAGTTCTTTGCTAGTTTATTTCTCACATTTATCTTGACATTTGGCATCTTACCTAGCAGCCTCATTTAATAATTTCTTGTTGATATATAACTTTGTTTACTACTTATATTACGGACAACAAGTTTAACTTGTTTTTCCACTTGATATCTTGCATTGTATACATGGTTTTTTTTGTGTCTTGGGTAGGTACTATATATTTTCAAGTCACTCAAGTATTTGGTAACCTTAAACAACCCTCAAGACTCATTACCAAGCTCCCTTTTCCATCTAGCAACCTGAACTATAGGGGAATTCATGTTGGCATGTTTACAGGAAGGTGTGCTTGTCATTGATGGCAAGATCAGAGTATGCAACAATAGCAAAACAGGGATAACATAGGCTCAGGAGGATTAGTGCAGAGTCGCACGTAGTGCGTAGGTGTGCACCAGGGATGAGGTTAACTCATTTCCAAAGCTCAAGAGAGATAGCATACTCAGGATCTTAGATGGATCAAAGGTCGAGGCCTTTGACACTTAGAAATTATTCCAAGTTAGGAGGATGTGTAAGCCCGGGAGGAGAAGCGACAGTGATCTTTGGATCCCATTGAGAATTCCCGATGAACATTAGATATGAGCTCGAGGTCCGACCGGCGTTGGATCCAGGAGAACCTGTACGTTCTTTAAAGAGCAAGGTGAAGCGGGGTTATGAAATCCTGAACGTAGGAGGATAGTTTCAGATACCAGGAGTTGGAAGAGTCGAGACTCTTCATCATCAGGAGTCTCGGAATCGTGAAATGTGAAACACTGAAATCCCGAAAGCAAGAGGACAGTTTCGGATACCGGGAGTTGGAAGAGTCGAGACTCTTCATCATCAAGAGTCTCGGAATCATGAAATGTGAAACACCGAAATCCCGAAAGTAGGAGGATAGTTTCGGATACCGGGAGTTGGAAGAGTCGAGACTCCTCATCATCAAGAGTCCTGGAATCGTGAAATGCAAAACCCCGAAAACCCAAAACAGGCACATCGACCGGAGGTTCGGATACTGGGAGTTGGAGGAGTCAAGAATCAAGACTCTTCAACACAGGAGTCTCGAAGTGTCGAAATGTGAAACGCCAAAAATCCTGAAACAGACACATCAACCGGAGTTTCAGATACCGAGAGTTGGAGGAGTCAAGAGTCGAGACTCTTCATCACAAGAGTCCTGAAGTCACAAAATGAGAAATGCGGAAACACTTTTTTGTGTAGATTTCGGATACTGGGAGATGGAGCGTCAAAACACTTCATCACAAGGAATGTTGAAATGTCGAAATGCGAAAAACACCTTTTGGTGTTGGTTTCGGATACCGGGAGTTGGAGTGTCGAAACACTTTGCAACAGGAATGACGAAATGACGAAATGTCGAAATGCGTTTTCGAATAAGGCTATGGTCACTGCTGGTGGTCACATCGTTGAAGAGCTGCAGAGAAGAGCTTGAGGAGAAAAGCTCCATTTCAGAGTTTGGGACATGCAGAGTCTAGACGACTCATCATAGAATCCCCAAAACACGAAATGTGAAATACATGTTCAAAATTGCCCCCTGGTCATAACCCATGGTCACATCGACGAAGGCTCAAGGTAGGAGGTAGCACAAAGCTAATATCCATTTCGGAGATCGTGACTTGGAGAGTCGAGATGCCTCACCAAAGGGATGCCGAAAATCCGAATTCCGGAATGTCGAAACGTCGAAAGGCCGAATTGCGAAATGGCGAAATAAGCGCGAGACCCATCATTTATGATCCAATGGTGCAGGTTATTCATGAATATGATCGAAGGGATATTGTTTCTCTTCATAGTTAATCGATCAGTGGTGATTCAGTTGTTGAAGAGGTCTTTGGAGGTTCACAGTGTAACTGCTAGAAACCACTGATGGTTTCTGCCAGAGGACTCGAAGAGACTTCTATGTGATTACCAGAGGGGCTGAAGAGTCTCAAGGAATCTGCCAATGGAATGAAGACTATTCATAGAGGCAATTGGCAGATGGATGAATGTTGAAGCTTGTAA
>ML798001.1:152582-169922 GCA_009831015.1 Picea engelmannii | reverse complement strand
TTTGACATCAATCAATCACTTGAAATCAATCAATGACATCAATCAATCAAACCATTGGCATCAATGACAACATGATCCAACATAACCCTGGAGGGCAATGATCTATTGTTGTACTGTGCGCTTCTCCTGGGATCTCTTCATTCTTTCCACTACGGTGAGCAGCTTCATCTCTGCCTGCACTAAAAATGATTATTGTTGCACCTCCTACAAGTGCGCTTCTATCTTCTTTAGCTCTGGATCCTCAACAAGGCGTTCATATGTCTAGGTGCTTTTATCGCTTAATTGTTTACATTCTGAGGCGAGGGCTCTTATACTTGCCACTGTGTTTTTGGCGGTATCCTCCCTCTGGTCACACACCTCCTGCGGGGTGCTCGACATTGTTCAGGCCTCCAATTCTGTTATCCTAGCTTTAAGTTGTTGGAGGGTCTCTATGAGCTTCACTACTTGAGCTTAGACTGACTCTTTCTGCTCCTGTACCAAGCCTGGCACAGAGCAACATGCTTTACTTACCACTTCTTTAACCATGTCCTTATCTTCGAGAAACTGCTCTTTTTCCTTTTGTAGCTGGGATTTTTCCTCCTGAAACTTTGTCTGAAGCTCTGCTTTCTCTCTTTCATGGGAAGCTACATTGTCCTGCACTGCTTGTAATTGTACTAGGACTTCGTCTTTCTCTTGTTTCAAGGATTTTGTGGCCTTGTCCTTCTCTTCATGAGCTCTCTGGAACCGAGTTTTTGTTTCATCTGCAATCCTTCTTAACTGGGTTGGTTCGTCGCCCAATTATGCAATCTGTGATGAGGAAGGTGCAGATGGCATAGTAGGTACTGCACAGACCAAGTGAACAGCTTGTTGCACTTCCTTCAATTCTCTCTCAATCCTTCCATATAACTCCTCCTGCTTCTCTCCATATCTCTGCAACATGTCTTCAGAGGCGTCCTACATAGCTCCGCGGACCAGACTGATGTCATCCTCAATGAGAGTTGCCTCCAAATGTGTCTTATTGGTACGTGTCTTCTTCCTTGCTGAAGGTTTCTTTGGAGAAACCTTCCTCTTCTGCGGCGTCACTGTCCCAACAGGGGGATCTTTCAGCGGTGTAGTTTTGCCTCCTCCTTGCTCTTCATATCCTCCTCCCTTTCCTTCTGCTTTGTCTTCTCCTCCTCCTAGCAAGTCAGACCCATTATCTCCAAAAGAATTGTCCTCTTCATCACTTTCTATGTCCTGGACTTTAGCCTACTTTTTTTGCTTCTTCGTCCCACTGGACTATTCGACATGTTCAACTCGTGTAACTATGGGGGTTCCTATGGTGTCAGTGTCGGATAACTATGCATCGGTGACAAGTACAAGAAATTCCTCTCACCATTCCTTTGTAATCTGCTCCATATCTTCATCCTTCAATTTGTAGTATGACTGTAATTATTCCTGGTGCTCATCTCTTCGCGCAGTGATGTAAATGAAATGGGGATCAGCATGGAACTTCGCTATGGGTCGGTATTGATGTAGGGTGTGTGGTGTCATACGTGGGAATGATTCAATGGTGACCTTTAACTATTTATAATATCCATGAAACACGGCATTGGACTGCCACTGCTTCATCATGTCAGTCGTATACCACAGGGTGGAAAACCGAGGGGCCAATGGCTTCGATGGTTCGATCTCTGGGAAAGTGGCTCCTTCGGGAATTTGCCAAGCGACAAATGCAATCAAAATTATCAACCAATTGAAATGGAATTCATATCCCAAGTCTTGGGCTTCATGGCAATCCTTTTCTAATTCATTTATCAGGTAGTTCGCCCAGTTCATCTGCATGCCCTCCACACACTTTCCTGCGAGGTCCACCACGAACTCGGTGATTTGTGTGGGGCAGTTCTTCCTCACTAGCTTTCTAGTTAAGAGTTGACAAGAAAGGCACACTGCACCATCCTGTATAGAACTACCTTGTAACCTCGCTTTCCTTTTTCTACCTCTTCATAAGATTATTTGATGCATTGTGCTAACGAACGGTCTGAGGCCTTCCTGGATAAAACTATTGAGGGTAAGGACCCTTCACACTTAAACATGTGATCTGGTGGATCAGAGTCAGATCCACATTAATCCTTCTATTGAGCCATAGATATCCACCATGATAGTACGACAGAAGGAGTTTAATGCAAGCGTTAACCTCCTAGTGGCGGCCAAAATGCGGGATCTTCATCACGTTCAACATGGTGGATTGTGCCAACCCCTTAATCCATAGCTGTGAGATGAGGTGAGGTTTCTTTCCGGTTGTCTTCGTTAAGTAGTGGTGGGGAGATAAAATGGTGTAGTTCTTTCGGTCTCCTAAGTTGAAGTCGTTTTTCTTCAACAGAGGGATCTGTCCTAATTGACTATTGACTATGTGAATTCCTTTCGGAATGTACGCAGTGAACACGGAGTACTCAAAACTGTGAAGGATATTGTCATGGTTAACAATGCCAGCCAAAGGTGGAATATATTCAGGTAGGATCGATGGGATCTGCTTCGCATTAGCCAGATCATCGCGGTGCTTACTCTGTTTCTCAATTATGGGGTTGACACGGACAGAACAACGTTGGTCGAAGGGGAAGCCTGTAGTCCCCTAGTCAAAGACGCCTAGATGCCTTTAGATATTGGTATGTCAGCCATTAACTTCTTAAGAATTTCCTCGATAGACTTCTCCAATTCACTAGGTTCACCCGACATTCTAGCTTTTAACTATGTATTAGGCTCAATGGTCAGATCTGAAATGGAAATAAGGTTTTAAGATGTGGTTGATGGCAGAGGTGAAAAAGAATCCATTGGGCATGGAGTCAAATTCACTGCAAAAGGAACTATCGATGAATGGTAGTAGAGATATCAAGGAAACAAAGGCAAGGTAGATGATGTTTTATCATTCAATAATATTGTATAAGCATGGTGGTAGAAAAGAGAATTCAACATCCCATTACACTAAGAGCATCTAACTGAGGACGAATTCTTAATGCAACTTTAGAGGAAATTTATGGAATGTTTAATTGCTATGAATGAGAGCATCAAACAGGGATGAATTCGGATCATGTACTTTCCAATCAAACATTGAAGAACACACATTTAAATGAAAACTAAGATAAGAGTTATATACACATAGAAATGGACATACTTCAAAAACAGCATCACAAGAATCTCTGGTAAGAGTGTCTCTGGACTTCTAACTGATATTCCATTATAATTTAGAAAGATTACAAAATGCTCAAAGAAATCTCTTCTATGATTTTGCCAACCCCTTTAGTCAATAAAAATTATGATATATATATATATATAATAATCTTCCCCAATATGAGGAGGTCGAGCTCAACTCCTTCCCAAATTTGGATCTGGTTACAAAATTATAGCAACACGATTAGAACTTTCTGCTAGGAAATATGAATCAATTTTCTGGAAAATAGGTTGTAAAGATCCATTTGAATCTTCCAAACCATGAAATCTGTGAAGAAACTGAGAGAGGTTTTTGTGAATGGGCTTGTGCTTGAAAACAAATTCTTTCAATTTTCAAAAATTCCTCTACGGAGTCTCTGAATCTGCGCCCAAAGATAATGGCCAAAACAGGAAATCATTAAATGTTTAAATTTGAAAAATATGTTGTAAAGATCCATTTGAATATTCCAATCCATGACACATGTGAATAAAATGAGAGAGGTTTTTGTGAATGGGATTGTTCTTGACAAATCCTCTTTCATTTTTCAAATATTGATTTCCAAAGTCTTAGGATCTGTGCCCAAAGATAATGACTAAAAACGATAATCATTAAATGTTTAAATCTGAAAAATAGGCTGTAAAGATACATTTGAATATTCCAAACCATGACACTTATGAAGAAAATAAGAGAAGTTTTTATGAATGGGCTCGTTCTTGACAAAATCCTCTTTCAATTTTCAAATATTCCTTTCCACGTGGTCAAAAACTGAGTTTGAAGTTGATTTCAAAAACAATCATTTCCAGAACTTGCACAACGAACTTGCATAGCGAACTTGCAGAGCGAGTTTCCTTTAGACATTTTATTTTATTGTTTGGATTTGATTGATTGATGAAGGTAATTTATTGATATTTTGACACTTGATATGATTATAATCATCCCTAGGACCACTTCATTACCCTTTCAAACACCATTTTCTTCAACATCCTAATATATGTCGAATACTCGATTCAGACTTTGACCCTTGAGCAAATTATAGGACACTAATAGGTTCCATTTGGTTCCAACCACAAGCAGTATTAGACCAGTGAAAGTGTCGCCTACGTCAATGCACCATCAAGGAAGTCTTAGTTCAGTGGAAAGATACAACTCCAGAAGATGCCACCTAGGAGTCGACCACCATTCTGCAACAATTTCCTCATCTCAAGCCTTGAAGACAAGGTTGTTATTCAAGGGGGAGGGCATGTTAGGGACCTAACCTCCCTAACCCCTCACATAGGTAGAATAATATGTTTTCCATGTAATAAAGGCTAACATTATTTAAGGATTCCTATTTAATAAATGTGAACAAGTCAATGTAAGAAGACCTAATAGAAGCTTCCACTTCTAGAAAGATCTTCCTCTAGAACGTTCTTTAGACAATAGAATTATTATAAATAGAGTAGGAGGCATGAGAAATATTTTTCTTGAGAATTATTGTAATAGAGTGTTTCTCTGTTGGGAGTTTCCCCCTTGAAGAGGCAAGTGAGCATTGCTTCCTATCAATAAAGGTATATTTTTTGTTGTGGTTCTCTACATTTTATTGTTTTGCTAGTATTTCTGCAGTATTTGTATTTCTGCTTAATATAATAGATATGGTACCTAACACTCCATTCAGGAATGTTGAATTGACATCCATCTGATATAATTTAAAGTTCTTAAAACTTGTTGTTACACCTCAAAATTACTCACTTTGATAGTGTTGCAAGTGTCGTCATTACAAATGTTGTAAGTGTCGCATCTTGTCCGCAAGTATCGCATCTTGACTACAAGTGTTGCAAGTGTCAAAAACATCATATTGCCATCTTTCCCATGTTGTGCCTCTAACGACATCACAAATACACTTAAGACACCCCAAAGACTAGTTTTGAAGAAGAGAAGTCACTTGACAGGGAGTACAAACCTTTTGCCATGGAAAAAACACTCAAAAACTGAATTTTGGAGAGGAGTGCTCCCCTACCCACTACCAGGGAGTGTTGGCGCTCCCTGAGCCTCTTTGGGGGAGTGCTTGAGCACCCTGTGCACCCTTTTGGGGAAGCGCTACCCTTTTTTTAGCAAATTCTAGGTTTGTTGAGGCAAATAAGGGAAGAATCCCTCAATTCCTGAAGGTGGTTGGATTCGAATAGATGGTCAAGGMATGATCTTAGGGGAGAACCTCAACTGAAGGAGAAGAATCCTCAACTCATCCCAAATATCTCTCAAGTGGTTGGACCTCTCCAAGGTTATATAAGGAGGCCTTCTCATGGTGAAAGGTACAAGGAAGATTGAGAATTATACCTAACTTATGATCTCATAAGAAGGTATTGACAATGGATATTGATAATTACATCAAACTTATGATCTCATGAGTGAGATTTCATCAAAGAAATTAGTGGAGATTATTTGAGCAAAGGGGTTGGACAAGGAGAAATGGAAGAAGCTGCTACACCTTCATTCAAAGGATTGTAAGTACTTTTACTTGTTCTCATTAATAATCAATGCTTGGCATGTTTCTTTCAAACTTATGCTTGTTCCATATGAGTTTGTCTGCAGTAGATGGATCTATGATTGAGATGATCTCGGTAGAGTAGGAAGTCCATTGTATCTTTGTTTGTCCTACAGGATCTATCAGGAATCTCAGGATCGAAGCTCAGCCAGGACTTTGCAAGGACAAACATCGCTATATGGTACATATCTTTCTCCTTCTCTTTCATTTATTAGCTTGATTATATATAAAAGGAAGCCAGTGTCCATGTTAATCACTTTTTTTACTTGTCCTTAGGAGTCTAGAGACCAAGAGGGAATCCACTTTTCCACAGGGGAATTCACCTTCAAGTGAAATTGGCGACTCCACTGGGGATGAGCTCTGATTTTTGTTTCCATTCCCAGATCTTGTTTTGGCCCTTTTCCCACTGATTTGATCTTCTCCACATTGTATTTTTTCTTCTTAGATTTGTTTGATTGCTTCATTATGTCATCAGGATCACCCTGATTGACTGACTTTTCTTGAATTTTTGAGTTTTTGGGAACTTTTCTGAGATTTTGTAGCAGAGCGCTCCCCTGCCCTTGTTAGCAGAGCGCCAACACTTCTTGGTGGCATTACACAGAGTTTTGGATCCCTCTAGTGCCCCTTACACCAGAGTGCTACCCCATTTTCAGTGAAAAACCCTCTAGTTTTTCAATTTTCTGGGTTCATTTTTTTTCCTTTTGCACTTGCCCGCGTCTTATACTCTCATTCCATATTGGTATTGTCTTTCAAACACCTTATTTCTAAGAATTCATCCTCTTTTGTTTGGATTTTTTGACATTTGTCCTTACTTTGCAATTTGTCCTTCACGATTTGGAGTCAATTTGTCGTTTTCTTTTCGTTTATTTGAATGAGTGAAAACTTTGTAAGGAGATTCAAAGGTATTTATACTTTTCTTTCTGATCTTTGAGTCATCTTGTCCACGCTCTTTCTCCTTTCTTTTGAGTTTTTGACTTTATGTTTCTTGTTTGATCACAACAAGGGTGTCTTTTGGTTTATGTGAAGTTTGCTTCCAGATTGCTTAAATCTCACAACTCTTGAAGTCCGATTAGCATAAGAAGTTTTACATCTACTGGTTATCAGTCACATACAAACATTTTAGCATTGCATTGGATTCCTTATTGAGGACTATTGCATGAGGTCATTTCATCTTGGTGTTTGACAATGAAAGGAAAATCCTTCTCCTTTCCTTAATTAGACATTCATTGAAAGAAAAGATTGTTTATCATTTCTTATGCATGTTTTGGGATCTGAGTCATAATATCATTAGTCTTCACTCTCATACACCTCTGAGTAAACAACAGCCACCAAAATCAACGCTTAACTAAAATTATCAGAATTTTTACATCTTTGTTAGCAAACCTACATTAGTTTAAGGTGTAGGGCTTTGGAATAGGTTGAAAGGATAACTTTCCAAAGCTATCAAACAAACTTAGCATCTTGCAATAGGGAGAGAAAATCCAATTGTCGTATAGGCTTTCTGGTATCCCCCTCTCACACAGGGGTTATGCACGAGGTCACATTCGAGAGAGTTACGGAGATTATCCCTCTGTGGTTCAATTGTTTGTAGTGGTCGGATCGTATATTGGGGGTCACTTGAGGGTATACCCACAATTATGTGTGGGAGCCTCTTGAGTTGATTTCGAACTTGTTATCCTGCCCATACGTTCGGATCGAACTGTCGACTGTACCCACCCAGGGGATGGTTGCGATTTGGTGACCTTAGTAGCCATAATCTTTAGGGTCTCACACAAGGTGATAGTGAAGGGAAGTCTCACTGTACCTGGAACAGACGTTAGTCAAACTCACTCTGGCTCCTTGGAGGGTAAATCCACAATTACTACGTGGAAGCTTTCACCAAGGCATAAGTCTGTTAAGCATGTCGTCAACGTAACTGATCCACCCGCTCTATCCCTTCCCTTTCCTATTTTGATCTCGCGACGTTGGATTTCATCACCAACTAGTGGTTGCATTGTGGGAAGGTTTCGTTTGATTGTTTGCTTCTCAGATTCATAGCATGTGTTGGTTGTGTTACTTAGTGGACCTTAGGTTGAGTTAGTGTTAATGGCATCTAATCCTGAGAGTACCAATGGAGGAACCCCTTCTCCTGGGGAACTTTATACCTTTCTTTCTTTTGGAAACTTTGATCCTTCGTACATTGCCACACTGAGTCTTCCAAGACTCACCATCGGATTACCGGTTTGGTTGTTCCCTACTCCTGTGATCTCAAATCCTCCCAATGTTTCAACTGCACCTAATACTTTAGATTTCAGTACGCCACCCACACATCAACCTCACATTGAATTTTTGCCTTCTTCACCCATTAAGTCTCCTTCCCTTTCTCCTTCTTCGTCTAGTGAAAGTTTTAAAGCAAGTAGCCAGGTTGATCAGAAGAAGAAGAAACGAAAAGAGAAGAAGAAGAAGAGCTCAAAAAATACCAAGGCCCCAACAACATCAGATGTTGGATCCAAACAACCAGTCACTATTAATAGTACTAGGAGTGTTGATGAGGTCAACAAGATTAAAATAGATAATCTGAAACCCAAATTCCCTTGCAATCTTTGTAAGGGTGACCACTTTCTGAGGGATTGCCCTAGTATTCCCAAGGTCTTAGAAATGTGGTCCTCTGCGACATCGGCCTTTGATAGACATGCTCATGATGCCCTGTCAACTAGTGACGTTCGAGTTGGTAAGAAGAAGACAACTGTCAAATTCCCTTGTATGTTATGCAAAGGTGATCATTATTCTCACCTTTGTCCTCGCATGGATGAGGCTTCTTCTCTTTTGGAAAAACTTCAACTTCCAAAAGGTTATCATAACCTTTCCTCCAACCCATCGTTAGTTGATGTACTGATCAATCTGGTTCCATCCACGGTCAATCTGGTTGATCAGGTGGTCAATCTAGTTTCACTCTCGGTTGAACCACTCACCAAAGTAGTAGATCTGGTTCCGTCATCGATCAACCCTACTCTTCATAAAAAGAGTGTAACCCAAGTAATCGATCCATTTTCATCCTCGGTCGATCCCACTCTCCCATTAGAGAGTGACACCAAAGTGGTCGATCTGTTTCCACCCGTCGACCCCATTCTCCCCTTGGAGAATGAAACCCAAGTGGTCGATCCAGTTCTGTCATCAGTCAATCCCACTCCTCCTTTGATGAGTGCCAAAGTGGCTAATCTAGTCCCTTCCTCAATCAATCCCACCCTTCATCTAAAGAGTGCTTGCATGGTTGATCCTATCCCATCATCGGTCAATCCCACTCTTCCTCTGAAGAGTACCTACTTGGTCGATCCTACTCTCCCTCTAGAGAGTAAACCTGATACTACCCATGTTTTTCTCATTGATATAGAATCTACCATGATGGGGGGCATTCCTCATTCTCCCGCAAAACCCCCTCCAAGCAATGAGTCCATCCTTTTTTATTGGGGTGCGCTAAATGGACCTCATCTTCCCTCTCACATCCCTTTCCAGATTACAATACAGGTTTGTGGTCGGGACATTCCTCAAACACTAATAGATGAAGGTGCATCCGTTAGTATTTTGTCCTTTGTTGCTTGGCACACTTTGGGTTGTCCTCAGCTTGTGCCGGTTACACAGAATTTGTTAGCTTTTAACAAAAGAACTAGTCAACCTTTAGGGACCCTTCCTCAGTTTCCAGTAACTTTGGGAGGGAAAATTGTCTTTATTGATGTCATGGTAGTCTGATACCCCTTGGATTTCTCTTTACTCCTTGGGCGGGATTATGTCTATTCCATGAGATTTGTTGTATCCACTCTTTTTTGTGTGATATCTTTCCCTCATGATGGAAGAATGGTCACTATTGATCAACTTTCATTCGCTGGTCCTAACTAGATTACCTCCCTAAATGATTCTTAAATGCAGATAGTATCACCCCCACTGCATGTCAATTATGTGGCGTTATCTCCCATGACTTCAACTTCCGATGATCTGGATCTAGTCGTTGACATGGTAATCTCTTTGGTAGGGATATTGGAGCCTGATCTCCTTACCCCTGTCGCGACCCTCGACATGTGTTCCTTCCAGAGTGATTTTCTTCCATGCAATGAAGATCTCTTAGAAGTTATGACCGAGTTTTATCCCTTGACATGGTGTTCTTCCAGATCATTATTCTCTTAGAAGCCATGATCAAGAAGAGTCCACGAGTACAGTTTTTCTTCTCTGTGGCAAGCTCGTTAAAAAAAGAAACAGACGTCACGAGCATAGTTTCTTTTCTCTGTAGCAAGCTCGTTAAAAAATGAAATAGAGGTCACGAGCATAGTTTCTCTTCTCTGTAGCAAGCTCGTCAAAAAATGAAACAGAAGCTTTGAGCATAGTTTTCCTCTCTGTACCAAGCTCGTTAAAAAATGAAACAAAAATCTGGGGATTGAACCCGGAGCCCTGAGCATAGTTCTTTTTCTGTGTCAAGCTTGTTAAAAAATGAAACAGTCACCTCTCTTGAACCTTCATTTCATCCACTCTTATCCTTTTTCTCAATCTAGTAGAGAAATTGGTGACAACCTCAAAGTCAATGAATGAATTGAAGCTTGGAGGGCATGTCTCCAGCCTTTGATGATCATTTTGGAGTTAAGCCACTAGCTTTCAAGCTAGGGGCATACTGAGCTTAGTCTTTGTTCTTTCTCGTGCTCGTAAATACATGAGAATGCAACCGGGTAAACTTTTATCTCTTTTTCGGCCCTGCATGGTTCAACGAAAAAGGAACCCCCTGGAGTCTTCTTTAAGCTCTTTTCAGACTCTCTAAACATGAAAAGATTGTCGAGTGATCTTGCTTCCTTTCCCACTCGTTAAAAGGTTTGAAAGGGCGTCTTTCGAGTGATAATTTATCTCTTTTTTGGCCTCGTGAGACTAACATTACGAAAAATGACAACATTGGAGTCGTCTTTAAGTTGTTTTCAGACTCTTTAAATATGAAAAACCACCGATTTTACTTTCTCTAGACTCGTTAAACAATCATACATTGAAGGGCCCATACGGGACCGAACCCTTACTTCTTCCAGTTCACTAAACAAAGGAAGAGGGACTTACCGAAGGTGAGTCATATCGAGCATGTGTTACCCTCCTCAAGCTCGTTAAATTAAAAATAGGTACTCATCTATCTGGATGGGGAGGAAATTTGAAAGAAGCAAGCCAAGCAATTTTTGAGAACGCTATCAGTAACTCTTACAGTTGCCCTTGAACATGGCACTTTGTCTTTGCACGCATTTTTATCTATTGAACCTTTGCACTGAGCCAATCCTCTGAGTTTCTTTTACTCCTTTGGGTCACCTGACGAAAGTCACAGCATCCACTGCATCATCAAGTTTTGGTCCATGTCAAGTTTCTGTTGTTGTGCCTCAGTGTTCAAGGGAAGTATCTGCCTCGAGAGTCAACCATCACAAATATCTTGTTTCAATACCCGTGTCAGTCCATGTTCATCTAATCTACCAATTACATCTCTGTGTATGTTTCGTGTCATTGATGGGGGATAATTCAAGGCCCTCCTTCGATGAGTCTATTCTTGTCGACTTTAGCACATTATCCAGAAGTTAGACTTAGAAACCAGTTAGTACCTTGGGACCTGCATGCCTCAATGGCAGACCTCCTCGCGTCTGGCAGTGGGTTTACATCATTGACCTCTGATCAGATGATTCCATGGATGTTCGAATTCAACTCATTCATTCACATTCATTGGAATGTACTAGGGTACTTTGGGAATCATTGACATCGATGGTGATCTCCCTCGTGCTTGTTAACGGTTTACATCATTGACCGGTAATCAAGTGGTTTTTGCCATGTTTGACATCAAGACATCTATTCACATGGTTAGATTCATACTACATCAGGATCGGTAAGAAGACCCTGGGTTGAGTTTTCACTCTTATGTATACTTTTCCCAAGTTGTGAAGGAGTTCTTTTGAACTATGACACATATATTGTTACATAGATACACTTTGTATTGGTCGTGGCTATGTCTTGTCATCTTGTATATCCGCTGTGTATTTTTCATGGCTACGATCAGTTCAGGTCATATAAGTATAGATCCACATTGTATCTGCAGTGGCTATACCATTTTCTCAATATAATTATGGATCCACAGTGTATTTTAAGGCAGCCATACCTAAAAATTCTTTATCACTCAATCATAGGTATGCCTGCCTTGGGTTTTGAAACATGTCATAATATTTGTTTGATGGTTGTGTGCATATTTTACCCATTTCTCTGCATCCATACCCTTGCTTGAAAAATTCTACAAAGTACTTCAGTCATCATCATCTTCTAACTTCATACTTTGGGGGGCAATCTGTTACACCTCAAAATTACTCACTTCGATAGTGTCGCAAGTGTCGTCATTACAAGTGTTGTAAGTGTCGCATATTGTCTACAAGTGTCGCATCTTGACTACAAGTGTTGTAAGTGTCAAAAACATCATACTACCATATTTTCCATGTCGTGCCTCTAACTACATCACAAAGACACTTAAGACACCCCAAAGACTAGTTTTGAAGAAGAGAAGTCACTTGACAGGGAGTACAAACCTTTTGCCATGGAAACAACACTCAAAAACTGAATTTTGGAGAGGAGCGCTCCCCTACCCACTATTAGGGAGTGTTGACACTCCCTGAGCCTCTTTGGGGGAGTGCTTGAGCACCCTGTGCACCCTTTTGGGGGAGCGCTACCCTTTTTTTAGCAAATTCTGGGTTTGTTGAGGCAAACAAGGGAAGAATCCCTCAATTCCTGAAGGTAGTTAGATTCGAATAGATGGTCAAGGCATGATATTAGGGGAGATCCTCAACTGAAGGAGAAGAATCCTCAACTCATCCCAAATATCTCTCAAGTGGTTGGACCTCTCCAAGGTTATATAAGGAGGCCTTCTCATGGTGAAAGGTACAAGGAAGATTGAGAATTATACCTAACTTATGATCTCATAAGAAGGTATTGACAATGGAGATTGAGAATTACATCAAAMTTACGATCTCATGAGTGATATGTCATCAAAGCAATCAGTGGAGATTATTTGAGCAAAGGGGTTGGACAAGGAGAACTAGAAGAAGTTGTTGCACCTTCATTCAAAGGATTGTAAGTACTTTTACTTGTTCTCATTAATAATCAATGCTTGGCCTGTTTCTTTCAAACTTATGCTTGTTCCATATGAGTTTGTCTGCAGTAGATGGATCTATGATTAAGTTGATCTCAGTAGAGTAGGAATTCCATTGTATCTTTGTTTGTCCTACAAGATCTATCAGGGAGCTCAAGATCGAAGCTCAGCCAGGACTTTGCAAGGACAAACGTCGTTATAAGGTACATAGTTTTCTCCTTCTCTTTCATTTATTAGCTTCATTAGATCTAAAAGGAAGTCAGTGTCCATGTTAAGAAATTTTTTGTCTTAGCCTTAGGAGTCTAGAGACCAAGAGGGAATCCACTTGTCCGCAGGGCGATTCACCTTCAACACTTGCAAATTCCAAAAACATTATAATGGCTTCTAATCTTGCAACAGGAACAAAAATTTCTTCAAAGTCAATACCTTTTATTTGAGCATACCCTTTACAGAAAAATATTTCTTTATTTCTTACTACTTTTCCATCTTCATTTAGCTTATTTTTGAATACCCACTTTGTACCAATCACATTTTTGTCTCTGGGTCTTAGGTCAAGTTCCCATGTCTAATTTTTCTCAATCTAGTTTAACTCTTTTTCGATAGCATTTACCCAAAGTTGATTATTACTAGCCTCTGCAAAACCCTTAGTCTCTATTTTGGAGAACAAAGAGAGATTTACATGTTCAAAACTGCTTGTCAATTTTCTCTTAGTCTGAGTCTTTACATTTTTATCACCAAGAATTAAGTTTTCGGGATGATTTTTCTGCACAAATCTTGATGGTGTTTTTGTATCTTGTCGTTATGTTTCTTCTTATTTTTCTTCTTTTTTTTGTTCTTCTTTGTTGTAATCTATTTATTATGCAACCAATTGGTTATTGTGTGGTCTTTCTTCATCTATTCTGGCATTTATGCTTTCAACAATCTTTGCAGTCTTTTGTTGTAGCATCTATAGGATTGTTTCTTGATGAATAACCAAGAAAATTTCTTGCATCCGCTCTTGATTCAAACTTGCCTAGACCCTCATCATCTCATTTGATGTAGCACTTACTTCCAAAAAATATGAAGTCTTTGATAGGTGTTGGTCAACCTTTCCATACTTCATAGGGTGTTTTGTCACTATTGACTCTAATGTGTCCTCTATTTAGAATGTAAACAACAATATAGACTATTTCTCTCCAAAAATTGTCCGACAATCCCGCTTCATTCAACATTGTTCTAGAAATCTCTTGTACATGTATGTTCTTCCTTTAAACTACTCCATTTTGTTGAGGGGTTCTTGCAACTGGATATTGTCTTTAAATTCCATGAGCTTCACATAATTCTTCAAAATCATTGGATGTAAATTATCCTCCATTATCTGATCTTAAACATCTAATTTTCATATTAGCCTAATTGCTCTTGCAACTAGTTTCCCTTAATATTCATTTCTGATTTTACATTCTTGGAAGTTAAAGATGAGAGTGTGTCCCTGATCAAACATCTAGCTAACACTGAGAAGATTGTGCTTTAAGTTTTCAACACATAGGAATTTTTCTACCATAACCTTTCCATTTTCAATATTAAGAGTTCATTTTTCAATTATTTTTGAAGAGCCATTGTCTCCAAAGGTAACACTTCCTTCATTCTTCTTCAAGGTAATAAACTTTGTTCTATCTTTGTTCATTTGACTTGAGAACCCACTATAAATGTACCACTTATACTTGGTATTTTGTGCATGAAGTGCAACTTGCATGAACAAGGATTTTTCTTTATTTTGTTCCTTTTGTTCTTGATTTTTTTTCATGATTGTTAGATTTTCTTCTTTCTGATTTTTTCTCAAATCACTTCTGCATAATTTTGTTCTATGTCCATAATCGTTGTAGTTGTAACATATAATGCCATAATTCAATAAAGGGGAGAATGAGTTGTAATTTCTCCTTGAGAGGTCATAGGCATCTCGGTTGTTGTTCCTCGTGTAACTATATTAGCATTTATTCTACAGTCTACATGATCTAGGTGGATATCAGTGTCCACCCACCTATTCCAACTGGCTCAAAACAGTTTTCTGGCAATTTTGGTAATTTACTATTTTTAGCAGTTTTTAACTTTCGGGGCCATTTTGAGGACTAAATGAAGGTTTTTGGGGATGGAGATTCTCAATGATAGTCGAAGGCTCTAATTGAGCCCCCAAAATTAACATCCTCTATGATACCTTTCCAACAAGCTATCGTGCGCCCCAAACAGAGATCGTATTCCAAAGTTAGGCCCTCGAGAAATTGATACACCAAACTACCAAAAACAAGGTCCACAAAACTGTTGGCTTTTCATCTTCCGGGGTTAGGGTTTTGGATTTTATTTATGATAAAAAGGCCTTTGGAGCCTCATTGTAAAATCATCTTCTTGCGAATGTCAGTAATCGTCACATCTCTTCTCAGAGATAAGCTGCCACCATTCTAGCGAGTCTTTCACTCTGTATTTTTACAATCCCTGTACATTTTCGCTCATTAATAGAAATTGTGTATTATTGTACCTCTGTGTTTATGGTTTCATGTCTGATACATTTATGTTATATTATTGCATATCTGTGATATCTCTGTACATTTCTTTATTATATCTCCACTCTCATTTTGTCCCGAAAATTATCCAAATCACTACAACTCTATGACCAAAACCATTGCAAGAATAACAATAGCCAAAAAAAGGTTTTTGGTACCTAATTGTACGATTCCATCTTGGTGAAAATTTTTCTTGTGGATCATTCCTCCTATAGTTTTAAGTATTGATGGAATTCTTGAGCACATCAACCTAGATTTTGGTTCTTTCTTCACTTAATTGTCTCGAGGAGGTTGGATCTTCATTGGCAACTTCCTTCTTCTCATAGTAGCCAAGACCAGTCTTGTCAAGTGGTGATCTTTAACAGTTTAGGATATTATCTAGAGATACATAGCTCCTTTTGAATTTCATAATGGTGTTTGATTTTCGCAACTCCTTTCTTAATTAAACTATTTCATCTTCCAGTTTGCAACATACATCTTCCTTTTATTTTAGTTGGCCTCTCAAAACTTCTTCAATTTTCTTCGCTTTTTCTATTTGATTTTTTAAGCTGATAATCATATTTCCAGTTTTCTCAATGCTTTCTTCAATGCAAATCATTTCATTTCTGTACCTTTTCAACTGCTTCTTTAGTAGCCATTTCTTGTTCCTTAGTCTCTCTATTTCATTTAGGGCACATATGAGCTTTTCTTCAAGATCCACTTTTGCATCAATCTCAGGATTGTCTTCTTCTGTTGAATCTGTGCTTCCATTTTCTAGGTCATCAGTCTGCATTTCTAGACCCATAAAGAGAATTTATTTTGTTTCACTATCATTGTCATCCGACAAGTTATTGTCCTCATTTGTATACATATTTTTCTTTTGTTTGGAGAACTTTCTTTTCTTTTCAGTCATGCTCTTCCTATACCTTTTGAAGTTGGTATCTTCTTCTTTATTTCTATTTCTATAAGGGAATCTATCAACAAAGTGTCATATTTCTCCATAGTTAAAACATTTAAAGGGAAGCTTGCCTTTATATTTTCATGATCCTCTCTTGAGCTTTCTGACAAAGTTGGCTTCTTCTTCATCTGATTCATTATCTGAGTTGTCACTTGTTTTGTATTATTTTGTCTTTATCCTCTTTGATTCCTTGAAAGTTGTTTCCTTCATTGTTGGCTTCTCTTTTTATCCCTTTATATTCTTATTTCATATTCAATGAGAATTCCATGTAATTCATTCATTGTTAGATTGTATAGGTCCTTCATTTCGTCAATGGATGATATCTTAGGATGAAATCTAGAGGGAAGTGACCTAAGGAATTTTTGCACAATGATAGTTTCTTTAACCTCTTCACCCAATCCTATGATAGTGTTTACAATCTCATCTACACAAAGAAAGTAGTCCACAATGTTCTCTTTTGCATTCATCTTAAGAGTCTCAAATTGTCCTCTATGGATTTGTAATTTCGCCTTCTTGACTTTGTCATCCCCTTCATATATTCTTTGTAAATTGTCTCATATATGTTTTTTTGAATGACAATGCATGACCTTGACAAATATTAGCTCTATCAAACTGGACATAATTGCACCCATGGCCTTAGAATTGTTGTCACTGAGCCTTTTTCCAGGTGTATCTATAGGTGGAGTTGTTGGGGCTTTGTAACCATTCTCAACTGCACTCCAAACATAAAACCCAGGTGACATAAAATGGATTCTCATTCTTATGCTCTCAAATGCATAATTTGATACATAAAATAGTGGATCTTTATTTGTAGAGAGACCTGTTGGATTACTGAGAGGGGGGGTTAATCAGTAATAGAGCAATTTAATCCTTTTTAACCATATAATCCAAGTGTTATATCAATGAAGAATTATCATCCAATAACTATAGAGTAAATAAGTAATGAACAAATGAAGAATCATACACATACACAGTACACCAGTGTTTTACATGGAAACCCAAATCGGGAGAAAACCACGAAATGTTTTTTCTTATATGTCTTGAAGAATTACATTCATTGGAAGCACC
>ML798001.1:114415-143649 GCA_009831015.1 Picea engelmannii | reverse complement strand
GGTGAACCACGTAAATCTGTTTCTCTATTGTATTGTGTATCTTCTGTGTTTTGTTTCCGCATTTGTTTTATTTTATTGCTCTGCGGTCCTGTTTTTCTAACAAACTTAACTAGAATAAGGGCAAAGAGAAAAGAGAAGTTGTTTGGTGTAACACATGTAAGACAAAAGGACACCATAAGAACGAATGTCAAACTTTCACGTAGTACATGGAAACATGAGTACCAAACCCCTTTCCAACATGAGGACCATGGTGTGAGATTTGTAAAACACATGGGCATGATCCATACCATTTTCCAATGATGCAGAAGTATAAGACAATACCCAAAAGTTCATACTGCAATTTTTGCAAGTCAGTGGGTCATGATGATAAAAATTGTAGGATGATGGAGCTTATGAGAGAAATAACTATTAGAATATGATGGATGTGCTCGTTTAACCATAGAAAATATCACTATTGTCACCCAACCATAGGCCGAAGCCACCCTCAAGCACCTTAACCTTGACAGAGAATCATTCTGGAAGCAAACCCTAGGCTAGGCAGCCAAACAAGATAGCGCACCTCTCTCTCCAAGGATAGCACAAAAAACAAGAGCTAATCAGAGATTCCAAACCATAACCAAGAGATAGTCCAGGACAAAACTGAAATATGCTAGCTACAACAGCTGCAATGACAGCTCTCCTCTAGACTTGTGCACAAACTAACCAACTGCAGTGCGCACAAGTGTTGCTTCTGTAGTTCTGAGAATGCATGTCAGAATGAAGACTGGCCTCTTGTATTTATACTAAAACTGGTAAATTGCCTGGGCTGAATTCTCATTCTGGGTGCCTATTTACTTAGTATATGATATTTCCTTTAGCCAACTTCTTCTCTTCGAGGCTAATAACCTAATACAAATTATTCTCTTGAGTCGACTTGTCTTCTAGGTTTATAGCCAACTAATTAGGGTTTCTTCTTGCTTCCCAGAATATTCTATTCTCGTCATGCCTACATGTGGAGGTAAATACCTCACACAACTACCATAATATCAACACTCCCTCCTAGCTAGGGAGGTATTGAAGGTAATGGCCTTGAGCACAAACATACCATTCACCTGGTAGCATCAACATAGTCATCTAGACTATCTCATGATTAGATCATGAGCACCATCATCACTATCAATGTCATTAGTTGCATCATCTCTCAGAACCATACTCCATCTGAGTAATCAGACATGATTCTCACTCCACAGAGTGACACACGATGTCATTCTTCTAATCTAGAAGAATAGATGTTCTGAACCATTTTCTGTCTGGGAAATCTCTGTCCATTGATCATCCATCTAGCTGATAATCATTTCCAACATTATTGATAGTCTTCAAGGTGATCGAAACAATGTCATTCAATAGAACACAACTGTGACTATCCATAGTAGTACACAACTACAATCTAGTGGTACACTGCCACACCAAGTAGCACACAGATACTTTATTTGTCACAATTAGTGGAACACATCCACTACAGTAGTATACATCTACTTTCTGGAGACATACATTCTCCATAACAATCATATCATCAACCTGCACAGAAAACATTGTTATGATATATAAACTGAATCATCTAAGCCATTCTTCCACTCACATCTATGAGATCTGGAAGAGCATCTGCCCTGAGAAGGTAAAACATCAACGATGAGCTATCTGGACTATTCTTCTCAAGCAAGGAAGAATAGTTGTCCTGATTTCTGAGTCTAGACCATTCACCTATCTGGGCCATTCCTCCGGGACTAAACAAAGTGCAACCTGGAGAGAATGAATCTACCCTAGGGAATGCATGTCCTTGATTGTTGAACCTGGACCATTTGCCTATCTGGGCCATTCCTCCGGCACTAAACAAAGTGCAACCTGGAGAGAATGAATCTGCCCTAGGGAATGACTGTTCGAACCATTTCCTAAGGAAATGATTGTCCTACACCAACCTCCAAAATGGACCATTCTTTGAAACTGTTCACAACTGTGAGCTTCGAAAGAATGACTATCCAGTGAGGTGGACCAGTCTTCTTGACCACTACTGATAGTGATCGTCAAGAAGAGAGATTATCCTAGACCATTCCTCATGTTAACCACAATGGGAAATCAATGTCTATGGTACATCAACAATTCATCGAACCATTTTCATTACGAAAATGACCGTTCAATCTGGATCATTTTCCAAACTGGAAAATGCCTGTTCGTCAGAAATCTCAAATCACTTTTCGAACTGGAAAGGAACTGCTCATCCTGGACCATTTTTCGAACTGAAAAATGACTGTCCATAATTCAATAACACATCAGTGCTCCCTCCCAACCTGGGATTTATTTCTTCCTCTTTCAATAAGGAAGTCGTCTCCACGAGCTCTAGCTTGAGTACACAAACTCTTTCATCTTGGACAGAGGCTTTACCAAAAATGTCTTCTTATCTGCTCATTTGTGGAGATATATATTAGAGAACCACTTCTCCTTTCTAGACTTCATCACAAAGAATGTAATGCTTGATCTCAATGTACTTCGGTCTTTCTGGAACACTGGTATTCTCTTGAAGGCTTCATATATATTTGATCAATATAGTATATCATTGTTGTATTCATCTTTTGTTTCCTGCTAGCTCATAACATCATGGCAAGGGTCAAAATGGAACGTATCCAAGTGGTACTTCTTCTGCCATCATGAGGGTTTGTCATGGATTAGCAATCCATCATCCTGAGCTTCTGAGTAACCATTATGATACAATATCTCTATTATAGAAGGTTTTTCACCATGCTTCTACTGTGCATTGGAGGCTTTGTACCAAGTTGTTTGAATCCATACAAGATCTTCTTCCATCTGCATACAAGGGTCTCTTTCTGGTATACCTCAAAGCCTTTGAGTTTTCTCTACATGTAAACTCTAACCCATGGATATTGTGGACGATCTACTGGCTCATGTAGAGGTATGTCTGGTTTACAAGCAATCATCATAGTCTTCTCCCTCCATCTAGGATAACATATGGATCTCGCAATGCTTTCATTCATAAGTCTTCCATACACTATTCTTCATCACAACTTTCAGTTCCTCTGCTTCATTGCTTTTAGTGAGTTCATATCAAGCTGGTAATCTTGCGATTCTTGATACAATGATTGGTTGTTATGGCTTTTCTTTCTTTCTTGGAATCTTCATGTTCTTCCTCATGTTTCTCTTTAGCTCTTAGGTCCATGGAGTTTTCTATAGATTCCATGCTCTGAAGATTCCAACTTCTTCCTTTCATCATAGGATCATGGATGTGGATGGAAAACCAGGAATACTTTAAGTCTTCTTTTCGAAGAAGGCTTCTTCTCAAGTCAAATTGAACACGTATTGCTCTTCATGGTTGTTACCATGGATATATACTCCATCATCTTCAATGGATCATAGGATTATCTTCTTCCTAATCCTTGCTTCATGTATGAATATATAATAGACTCCCTCCATCTAACAGAGTCCACGCTTCCATCTGCATCCTTATTGCCATCTGCAAAGTGTCACAAACCTTTTTCCAATTTCTTCTTGATTGTTGACTTCTTTATGTCTTTACTTCTTCTAGGTTTCTTCAAGATTGATTCTGATTTCGACTTATCTTGCAACTGTTACTTATGTAATAGCTTCCACATGAATTGTTACCAGGGGTTTTCGATGTACTTCATCCTTTCATGTGGATTTCCTGACTTGTAGTTATTGTGATAGCAATCCTTATATTGTTGTTCTTCCATAGGTATAGTTTCTCTTTAAACATGTTGTCTTCTAAGAAATGGATATGCAAGATATGTATAGAAAATATGGTATATACAAGAACTATGAAGAGTATCGTCACCTTGTCTTAGAAGAAGAAGTTTGTTTTGTCTTGCTTGGATTTCTTCGAGGTTTCCCTTTCTTCGACAACTAATGATTCATGTGTTTCCTTCATTTTATTTAACTCAGGACAATGATTCTTGTAGTGACCATACTTTCGACAATTGAAGCATTGTATTCTTGACATATATTTCTCTTGATTTGGTTTCTTTCTGGAGCCAAACTTCTTTTTATTCCTGAAATGCTTGAACTTTGTTGTGAAGGCTTGATCATCATATTACTTTTGAGGTTTCTCTTTTGCACTGATCCTTGATTCTTCTTGTGCACAACAGGTCCAAAGTTCTTCAAATGTAGGATACTCCTTCCTTGTGTTCATGCTTGCGGAAAATGCATCCCATGTCTTGGGAAGACCATTGAGTATTATATTTACCAGTTCCTTTTCTAATATGATCTCTTCAATATCTTGTAGTTGATCTCTTAACTGAGATATTCTCACAAAGTATGATGTCATGTTGTCATCATCATTCATCTTCATGTCATGGAGCTCGTTCTTTAGACTCATTACTTGTCCAATGTTTCTAACTGAGAAGAGGTTTGTTATGGAATCATACATCTTCTTAGATGAGTCAAGATGGGAGATGTAGGGTATCAAGTGGTATTTTATAGATTCCACTATGATACTCATGGCATTGATGTCACTGTCTCTGAACTTCTCCATAATTGCAACGTTCTGTGGTTCCTTCTCTTTTCCTTCTTCAAACTCTGGTTCCACAATCTTTCCTTTCACGATATCCAACACTTTATTCTTGGCAAGGATGAGGTTAATCCTTGTCTTCCACACTCTGAAGTTAGAATCCCCATCTAACTTGTTTTCTGACTTCATAGAGTAATTCAGAGTTGCTTTGACTTGGTCAACTCTAGATTGACCAAAAACTCAAACTTGATGTTTTGGCTTGCTGAGAGCACCAGGAGATGCGCTAGCCTAGGGCACACTAGTCTATTAGGAAATTAGGTCAATCCCTTCACTTAAGGTGCCTCAACGAGAGGATTAGGGTTTCTACAAATACACCTGCTAGTAACCCTACCGACAGTTCTTTAGTAACTACTCATGCTAGAAACCCTAGCGAGAGTTCTTCAACGAGCTTAGTATCTTTATGGCTATGCTCCCTTCTAGTGGTTAGACTGAATGAAGGAGGTGTGGGCCCATAACCTGTTAGATTATGATGGATGTGATCGTTTAACCATAGACAATATCACTATTGTCACCCAACCATAGGCCGAAGCCACCCCCGAGCACCTTAACCTTGACAGAGAATCATTCTGGAAGCAAACCCTAGGCTAGATAGCCAAAAAAGATAGCACACCTCTCTCACACCAAACAAGAGTTGATCAGAGATTCCAAACCATAACCAAGAGATAGTCCAAGCCAAAACCGAAATCTGCTAGCTGCAACGACAACTCTCCTCCAGACTTGCGCACAAACTAACCAACTGCAATGCGCATAAGTGTTGCTTCTGCAGTTCTGAGAATGCCTGCCAGAATGAAGACTGACCTCTTGTATTTATACTAAAAATGGCAAACTTCCTGGGCCGACTTCTCATTCTGGGTGCCTATTTACTTAGTATATGATATTTCCTTTAGCCGACTTCTTCTCTTGGAGGCTAATAACCTAATACAAATTATCCTCTTGAGCTGACTTGTCTTCTAGGGTTATTATCCAACTAATTAGGGTTTCATCTTGCTTCCCAGAATATTCTATTCTCGTCAGGGTTTAAACGTGGAGGTAAATACCTCCCGCAACTACCATAATATCAACAATAACTTCAGATACTTATAGGGTGCAAGCAAAAATGATGACAGGGCAAGAAGCACCTCTGTTCAACCAGGTACCACCTCCATATAACAATGTGCAACATCAGTATAACAATGTGCAACTACAATACAATAATGTGCAGCCACAATATAACCCCACGCAGTATAACCATGTACCTCAGTACAACGCACTGCAAGGATATCAGGATGGATACAAAGGTGGAGGACAAGGTAGAAGAGGATTTGGAAGAGGTAGAGGGCCAGTAGTGTGCCACAACTACCAATAGCTAGGATATTATGCAAGGGAATTTCCCCTTCCACCAACGACATGTATGTATTTTCGTGCAACAGATCATGATACAAAAGATTGTACAACACTCTTGGGAAAGATCCAAGAAAAGAGGAACCAGAACAACCAGAATGTATAGTGGATTTCTGTAGAAGCTAGGGATAATGGAAGAAACATCAATATAGTCACACGAGGAGGATATAAGATAGGAACTGATGCAGTAAGACAAGACCCAACGCAACACCAATGGGTGAAGAAGAATATTGAAACACAAAAGCAGTTTGATGCATGAAAAGAAAAGCAAACATTCAAGGAGTAAAGACATGAGTTACTCAAGAAAAATGTTGCATCTACATCAGCCACATAGCACAATCAGAATGTACCAATGTATGAAATGCCCTCCTCAATGAACCACACTAGTGAAGCACAACCTTTAGAGCAAGTAAGTAACATAAAAAAAAACTGCAATCATGTGTTAAGTTATTAAAGGATCCATCATCTGTCAAGATCTTACAAAATTTGCTAGAAAGATGTAACACAGGAGTAGAAGGGAAATTAGAGTAGAAAATAGTCAATCATATACATACAAGAAGAAGGACAAGCAGGGAATTCAGACTAAATGTTAACATTGGGGACTTCAATATGGGTTTTATTATACTAGACTTGGGATCTAAAGTAAATGTTTTACCTAAGAAGACATGGCAGTGTATGGGAGAACCCACATTAGTCTATTCACCTATCCAGTTGAAACTAGCAAATCAACACAGATTTTTACCAATTGGAAGGCTTAAAGGTGTGATTGTAGATTTGGATGGAGTGTGCATTATGGGAGACTTTGAAGTAATAGAGATAGTAGATGGCACAACACCTTATCCAACATTGCTTGGATTCGATTGAGAATTTGATAACCAGGCCATAATCAACTTGAAAACAAGAAAAATGGAATTTGAATCAGGTGAATATAGAGTCATTGCACCATTATATCCTTCAAAAGGAGAAAGGTTTGTAGAACCCACTTGTTTAGATATAGAGGAAATAAATTAGTTGTACAGAACCACCGCGCATGAAGAAGATTATGTCAACCTAACTGTAGATGGTGTACTCAGCTAGAGAAGCATCACATCATGTGCTTCAAACTCAGACACAGGTTTGGAGAATTGGCAACATATATTACATAAAGTTTCCATCAGAAGGTGCGCAAGAATAGACCCCGCAGTAAGATGGGTTGGTACAGAGATAAGAGAACCTCCCAGCTTTCATGGGGTAAATGACTTAGAGGAATTTCTGACAAAATATGAAGAATAATTCTTAGAAAATCATAGGCTCTTAGCCCTAGATATTTCACTCAAGGCCACACTTGGAAAAAATTATGGACTGGTACCAATGTAAACGATTATTGCGCATTAGATTCGGCGCAGAACACGGGAGAAATAAAATGCAGACATATGATGGGAAAGGAACACCAGTAGAACACTTGGATAAGTTTATAACACAATTGAGGATGACACCACCAGAATAATTGCCTCATCACTTCATCTATACATTGGAAGGAATCCCAGAGAACCGGTATGTAAACCAGGAGATGCACAGAGGCACTACAGAATGGACAACATTACAACAAAACTTTGTAGTAACTTTCTCATTTGAACATGAGAACCCCAACATTGATTCAGCATTGAAGCAGATAAGAGGTGTGATATTTATTGATGAACCAAAGGTTGAAATCATGACATACTATCAACAACGGAATAGACAAACAGTCAAAGAACTACTTTCATGCTATCATGTTGAAGCGGAAGCACCATATGAGGATGATCCACGAAACATTCAGATTACAGAAATTGAAGGACAAAGAGAGGTGGAATTTCCATTTCTAGAGTCAGAAGTATTTGTTGCACCAATCAAAGTTACGAAAGTCAACATAGGGACAACTGAATATCCTAAAATGGAAAGTATTGGAGATTATTGGGATGAACAAACAATAGAAATAATAATGGAGTTACTACGCGAATACAATGACATGTTCCCAACGACCTTTATAGAGATGAAAAGTATAATAGGAGAGCTAGTAGAGATGAAAATACCTCTCAAACCTAAGGAAAGACCTATCAAGAAGAGACCTTACAGACTGAATCCAGTATATAAGCAGAAAGTGAAGGTAGAAATTGACAGAATGTTGGAAGCTAGTATCATAGAACCAGTCGAGGAATCTGAATGGATAAGTCCTATGGTAGTCCAAGAAAAGAAATAGGGGGGGATAAGGATTTGTGTAGATCTGAAGAAAATTAATGGTGCTTGCTTACATGACCCTTTTCCTACCCCTTTTACAGATGAGGTCTTAGAGAAAGTGGAAGGCTAGGAAGCATATTCATTTACAGATGGATTCTCAACCTACCATTAGATCAAAATAACTCCAGAAGACAGGTATACGACTATGTTTTCTACAGAATGGGGATCCTACCAATATATAGTCATGCCATTTGGGCTGAAGAATGCACCAACCATATTTTCAAGAGTAGTCATAGCTTATTTTAAGGAATTCATACATCAATTTCTAGAAGTATATCTAGATGATTGGATTGTATATAATTTGTTAAAATATCATGTAGAAGTGTTAAGACTAATGTTGGAAAGATGAAGCAAATGTAAAACATCATTGAATATCAAGAAATGCATTTTTGGGACACCTTTTGGAATATTGTTGGGACATATAGTGTGTAAACAAGGCTTACTAGTAGATCCTGCCAAGATTGCAGACATTGTAAATTTACCACCACCAAAGTCAGTGTGTCATTTGAGAGCAACATTGGGACATACAGGCCATTACATGAAATTTATAAAAGGGTATGCGCAGATTGTTGGGCCAATGGAAAAATTGTTAAAGAAGGATATCAGATTTCAATGGAATGAGGACTGTCAACAAGGGTTGGACACCTTAAAAGAAAATATGGTCACAACACCTATCCTAGTATTCCCAAATTGGGAAAAGACATTTCATGTGCATGTAGATGCATCAGCCATAACACTTGGAGCAATTCTGGCGCAGCCATGAGCAGAGGACTTAGACCATCCTACTTCCTTTGCATGCAGAAAATTGTCAGAACCAGTGCAGAATTACAACACCACATAAAGAGAAGGCCTAGCCATGGTATATACACTTCAGAAGCTCGGGCACTACTTACTGGGGAAACAATTTAAAATTTTCACAGACCATTCTGCCCTCAAATATCTAGTCAACAAGCCAATGTTGGGGGGGAGGATTTGTAGATGGTTGTTGTTATTCCAAGAATTTGATTTCGAAGTGATAGTCAAACCAGGGAAGTTGAATGCAGGACCCGATCACCTGTCAAGGGTAACTAATGGAGAAGAACCTAACAGTTTGGAAGACAACTTCCCTGATGCGTAGCTATTTTCAGTATAGGTATTTGATGAGTACTTCACCGATATTATTGAATACTTAAGCACAGGGTTGCGCCACAAGATTTTAGCACTACGTAGAAGAAAAATCTGGTGGTCAAATATGCAGACTATTAACTTATTGTAGGATACTTATACAAGATGGGCGCAAATAGTATTTTGAGAAGATGTGTATTAGAACATGAAAGGCCCAGAATTTTGGCAAAATCTCATGAAGGTATAGTTGGAGGACACTATGCAAGAAAATCTACCACACAAAAGGTATTGCACGCGGGATTATGGTGGCCAACACTCCATAGATATGCCAAGGAATATTGCCAAAAATGTGATGTCTGTCAGAGGGTTGGAAAACCCAAAATAAGGGATGAGATGCCCCTAAGACCACAAGTAACCTTGCAGGTATTTGGAAAATGGGCATTAGACTTTGTTGGACCAATCCATCCATCAACAAAAAGGTCAAGAGATAGATATATCATTATTGTGACTGAATACTTAACAATATGGGAAGAAGTAGCACCAGTAAAAGAATACATCACATAGACAACATCACACTTCTTGTTTGAGCAAGTGATCACCAGATTTGGATGTCCAAGGATTTCAATGAGAGACCAAGGCACTCACTTTATCAACAAAACCATCAGGGCTATGACTGAGGAGTTTGAAGTCTATCACAAAAAGAGTACACCATACCATCCTCAGGCAAATGGAATAGTAGAAGCCTTCAATAAGATCTTGAAAAATTCTTTGACAAATATCTGCAATGTCAACAAGGATGATTGAGACTTGAAAATACTAGGAGTACTATGGGCATACAGGACCACATGTAAGAAGTTGATAGGACAGACACAATTCAGATTGGTGTATGGGTAGGAAGAATTGGTGCCATCAAAATTTCTGGTACCCAGTCTGCACGTAGCAGTAATCACCAACATGACAGAAAGAGGCACATTACAAGAAAGGTTAAATCAACTAATGGAAATGGAAGAGGATAGGATTATAGCAGGATTTCACCAGGAAGTGGAGAAAGCAAGAAACAAAGCCTGGCATGACATACATATTAAGAAGAAGAGTTTTAAGGAGGGAGACCTAGTCCTGTTGTATGACAGTAAATGTTTTCAACATCTTGGTAAATTTAGAATGCATTGGCTAGGGCCATATGAAGTAAATATTGTCACAGATTTTGGATCTATGCAACTAAAGGACTTGGGAGGAACAAAACTGAAAGGAATGACCAATGGGAGTCGACTGAAACTGTACAGGGTACGTCGACCTCCTAACCCTTAAAATTCATGTCACAGTGAGAAAGGCATGTATATAGTGTACTATAGCAGAAGTTAGGACAGAAAAATGACAAAAAGAAATAAAAAGGAGAAAAAGAAGAAAAAAGAAATACAAAAGTAGAAAAGAAAGAAAATACACAAATACTCAGAAATATCATGCGTAGAGATAGTGGAATCGTCGTGATGGAATGAAAAAGGGTCGCACACAGCATATGGTTGGCAGAGAGAAAAACACCGCACACTAAGGAAAATTCACAACAGAAATGCACAATGCACTGAAATAGTGCAACGCACAAAGAAAAGGGTCCAACGGTCGGAAAACCCAAAAAATGGTCGTTAGGGAAAAAAGACGCGAATTGGGGCATTTATGGAATTGAATGAAGCATACTCAACAAGCTTCAATGCATTAATAACATCCAAAGAAGATTCTCCGAGAAGATTCATGGAAATAATGACGCCCTCTATAAATTGGAAACGCGGGCCAAACAAGACTTATTGTGCATTTGCAAATCTGTGAAGCTAAAGACGAGAGGCAAATAGGGGAGTACAGAGATTCGAAGCAACCACATCTCAATCCAAAAAGAAAGAAGTGCCCATGATGTCACCTCCAAATTTTGGCACACCAAGCCAAACAACATGCAAAACATGCAGCAACCTCCGGTCACCACAAGAAATCACTGAGGCAGAGCAGGAAACTACACAAAGGGAGGGAATCATCGATGTCGATGCAATTTCCTCGCCACAGGTCAAACCAGTGAGCACCACATTGGTAGAGGAAGAAGAACAAGCCTCGAGAATGGTCAGGATGGATATTGACTCCCACGACAGTGCGTAGGGTCACACACCAGTTACCACCGACAACCCACAACAACTTGCGACGGTTGAAGCAGCCCATGAAAAAAATGGAGAGGCCAGTGAGCGGACAGAGTCTAACGTGAAGAGGCCACAACCTGTGGTAGAGTCCATGCAGCAGGAGGAAGGAAAAGTGGAAGATATTACAAGGTAGACAAAGTCGAGTGAGGAAGAGAGAGAGCCAGAGGATGGGACCTCTACCACTCTGGTAAGAAGAAAGGGAAAACAACCCATCACGCAATCCCTGTGCAAGCAGCCCGATGCCTCAATTGTGATACCGCACATTCCAAAGGGGGTGCAGGCCATGCCAACTTTATTGGGGTGCATGGAAAGGCTAAGATACTCGGACCATGATGTGGCCAACACCAACAAATTACCAGAATTTGTGCAGCAAGTATACATGGGGAGCCTAGGCACAGGGCCATTTGGAGACCCAATACTACAGCAAATCAATGGGCAGAAGGTTTAGAAAACACAGGGATTTTTAACTTGGTGGATGTTCCCCACTTTGGGAGGGGGAAAGAAGTGAATAACTACGTCAAGAAATTGATGGCAATCCTCAACGGAGGGTTCTTATGGCTAGAAGAATCGATATCCATCGATGTAGAACTCATCGCATTCATCACAGGCCTACCCTCAAACAGTGAGAGTCTCGTGCAGTACCTGGACAACAAGACGAAGGAAAAGGCTCTCGCCGAATAAATAAAGAAGACATACATCACAGAGAGACATTCCCGCAGGATTATCATCAAGAGAATCAGTGATGCAGCCACCGGGATGGCCACAAAACTAATGGTGTGCAAATTGCTATGCAAATGTCACAAGGAAGATGTCCATGTAAGGGTTGTCACAATTGCAACTTAGTGTGAAAACGACACCATGCTCAGTTGGGCCCCATATCTATTGAACCCGTTCCTTGACGACTGCAAGGACGTGCAGGACTTGGGAACAAAGTTCCATTATTCCTGGTTGTTGATTATGATAGCACTAATCAAGTGGAAGGAGCCTCCCTACTCTTATTTTTTCAATAGAGTAGGTTGTTGTCGCACAACGCTGTACACATCCATGGGAAGCACGTCAAATCCCGAGAGAAGAAGTGGCAATGAGAGTACCTTTGCGCGGTATCTCAGTGATATCCAATACAACATAACCAACACCTGGAGGATCACTCCGGAAGTGATCGCATAGTATCAAGGAATAGCCAGCTTTAGGGCCACACACCACAATATGTGGATCCAAGTGCACAGGGATCCCGCAAAATATTGACTTCAACTTTGATTCTGCATCAATGCAGAGGAAGTTGAAATGGTGATGCAAGACTGGAAAGACGACTCAATGATCCCAGTCCTCACCCAGGACATGCCAAAGGGAAAGGAAGTAGAGGCAGGGTCATCCAAGACACCTGCAGGAGACAACGTTGCGCCCAAAATCCGGCATAGCAGGGGAATCCCAGTTAGAAGCCAACATAGCAAAAGAAGGGCAGTGCTCCAAAGAAGGATGTGCAGTCAAGAAAGAAGGACATTGCCCCAACACAGGAAGAATAAGGATGGGGGGACACACTAACACAAGAAACCCCTTCGGCAACCACTCCATAAGAAACAGGGCCACCCAAGTGGCCAATTATACATATAGGAGGGTCGTGCAAGAAGTCCAAGGCCCATAAGCAAATACTTGAGTACACAATCATCGAGGATGATGTTGATCGTGTCACAGAGAGAGTACAGGATCACGCAGCGGAGGATTTTGAAGAGGAAAAACACCAAAGGGGAAGGATACAGAAGGAGTTGGTCAATATCAGGAAGGTCCTAAAACAAATACAAGCAGCCCAAAGGTAGGAAAGGGGAACAGAACCCATCCCCTCAGCAACAGAAATAGAGGAAAGGACCACACCAAATGAAGAAGACACCATCCAGACCATAGCGCAGGAAAGTCCAAGCTTTCAAGTAACATCAAATATGTTGCATATGGACAAGGTCATAACCCAGACACCACTAAAAGATCTGGCACAAGTACAGTTGGTACTAGCGAAGATACCAACAAAGGCTTTGTACAAACTTCAAGTCAGTGTCGCACAGGAAGTGCAATCATGTGCAAGGACAGATGCGGTGGAATTTCAAGAAACTAGGAATGGAAAGGATGCCCTAGAACTGGTGGTCGAGCAGTAAATCTCAAGACAAAAGAGGAGAAACAATGCATAGATAATCTAGAGCAAAAGTTGAAGGAAGTTTTTACAAGGATTCTAGACATCTCGCAGGCAACCATGAGAAATGCGAAAGAACAGATCCAAATCATCACGAAGACACTCGAGAACTACAAGAAGGAGATCGAGGAGATTAAAGAAAATTTAACCCTTACTATTCCTCCGCAATTTCTGGTTGAAAGGGAACAACAGACAGTTATGCAAGTGGAAGTGATCCAAAAAGAAGCTGAAAAGGTCACACAATTGTTTGATAAGACCGCCCAGCTATGGACAATGCTAAAAGAAGATGATAGGATCCAACAACTAGATCAACAAGAGGAGGTAATCAACACTGCAATCTAGGAGTTGAAGTAGAGGCAAAAGTCCATGAGCATCACAGAGTGAGTGAAGGGCACACAAGAGATGAAGACCCTGTAGGCAGAACTGAAGACTGCACAAAATAATAAGCAGGAAAGGCTAGCCCAATTAGAACCTCTCCAAGAGAAATCAGCGCAAATAATTGTGAAACTGGAGAAGGAGAAAACGAGAATGGCTTAGGATCATGTTGAGAGCATAGAATATATCAGGGAGCATATCACAGCGCAACGAGTAGAAGAGCTCACGAAGAAAATTATGCAAGGCAAAGCAAAAGGGGAAGAGTTAGAAGGGAAATTCCACAACTTGGCAGAGGTTGTTCAGGGAGCATGCACCACCTGAGTGGATCGGGACGAGCCACATGTCAGTGTTGAGGGCATGTTGGGTGCAAGCCTATTTTGAGAAGAAATGATATTTTGAGTGTAGCCCTAATTTTGGAGAAGAACAACTGGCAGGAAAAACAACATGCATGAGGAAAAACAACATGCAAGAGGAGAAACATCCAAGGTGAGAAGGCAGGCAAGCCTAACCATGATAGGGTTAGGGTTTTGATCAAGATTGTAACGGCTATAAGCCTGTAAAATATTATAAATAAGAACCTAGGAGGTCTAAGTCAAAGTTCAACGGTTGTAAGTTCATAGTTGTTGAATAATTGTAAGTCCAATGTGAGATCAAAGAGTCAAGTAAGCTAGATTTTGAAGGTTAAGTCATAGGCTAAGGAGCCTGGTGTGATCTAGTTTGCCTCACAAAGGTTCTTGAACCTCTCCAGGATTGTATGATGGAATATATAATGCACACAACGCCATGTTTTGCAGCAGACTAAATAAAAGAGCAGAGAAGCCAAATATTTGTGGACATAACCCAGGAGGGGGTGAACCATGGTAAAACATGTGTTATATGTGATGTTTATTGCATGGTTACTTTCTGTTAATGATTGGTTTATGAATGAATGGTTAAGATAAATACATTAGAATGCATGCATGGGCGTAAAGATGAATGAATCCTAGAAATACTTGAATGAATAATCAGAGTAATGCATATAGAATACATTCACAAATCCCCACTCATTCCTAGACTACAAGCACTTGAGCATTGCAGCCACCCATAAAGTTATCTTGGGTGAGATTGCGCAGTGCACTCTGTGTGTTGTGTTTCCTTCTGGTTTACTAGGAGGGTTGATAGTTTTAGAGGGTTTTGTTGGAAACCTGTTGAGATCCTAACCTGGGTCAGCCCTAGAAGTAGAAGTGAGAAATATATATAAATCCAGCATATGGTATCCAACCTTCAAGGATGAGGTAGTATGTGATGTTGCCCCTCTTGATGTCTATGATGTTGTTTTGGGCCAACCATATATGTGGAAACGCCATGTTTTTTATGAGTCTCGACCATGTAGTGTCATTATTACTCTAGGGGTCAACTCTATAGGATACCAGAGGTAGTTCTGACTACTCTTCCACCAAAACAGTGCTGCAAGGTAAATCTCTCATACTGCAAAATTCATCTTCTTCACAATCTATTCAAAGGATGCACAGAAGGCCACTACAACCATTGCAGCCTCAATACCTTCTATCCAGCATAAGCAGATTACATAATAGAAAGAAGATATTGTTTCTTCACCTACGATGGTGCCTACACAATGCCCCGTCATGCCTAGAGACAGCAGGTTGGTGGAACAAATTCAACCCCGCCAACAATAGGTTCGTGACAGCCTTCCACAGATCAAGCAATGCAATTTCTCCAACAAAGGCCCACAACTCACTAAGATTCAGATTCAGCAAACGCTTTCCCCTCTTTCCCAGGCACTCAACACAATGGATACCATTGCTTCCTAAGGGGGGAGGATTGATCCAAGTGGATATTGGTGGCCACTCACCCATTCCAAATTCCAATTGGCTCATCTTGACAATTTTCAGTTCAACATGTTTCTTTGTAATGGGGAAACTTCTTTTTAATTATGGGTTATGCAATTCTAAGGTTGTCTTGAAGCCCTACACAACATCCAAGTGGATATTTGTGGCTGCCCATCTAGTCCAACTGGCCTATTTTGACAGTTTTCATCTCAATACATCTTTTTGTACTTTCAAGTCCGTTTTGAGGCCCTAAACAACATTGTTTGGTATTGCCACAGTGAAACTATTAACATGGTTAGAGTTTGATGGCATAATGTGTAGTTCTCGAAAATACCTTTCCAACGGGCTATCACACACCTAAAATGGAGATTGTATGCAAAAGTTACAACCCCGGAAAGTTGATGTACTAACTTACCCCAACGGGGCCCACATGACTTTTGGCGCTTCATCTCCTAGGGTTAGGTTTTTTGAGGTATAGGGTTTTGGCATTCATGTTTATTGTAAAAATGAATTCAAAGTCTCATTGTACTCATCTTCTTGCGAATGAGTGTAGCCGTCACATATCTTCTCAGAGATAAAGTTGCTACCATTGTAGCTAGTCTTACACTCTGTATTTTTACAGTCTCTATACATTTCTTTCATTAATAGAAATCATGTATTGTTGTATTTCTCTGTTTCTCACAATATTTATGTTTATTTCATTGTAATATCTCTGCTTTCATTTCCTTCCGAAAATAATCCAGATCATCTCCACACATGGAATTATTAATTTGCACACCATGGAGAAGATCATTAAAATGTTGATTGATGATAGGTGACAAAAAATGATTAATGCTCATGAATAATTCATTTAAATTGTAAAAATGATTAATAATTTAAATGAGTGTGAGAAGCTCATGTATTATTCATCCAAATTGGAAACATGAGTAATACTTGAAGTGAGTGAAATTACTCATGTATTTTTCATTTAATTTGTAAAAAGGGAAATTAGTTTTGTGTGAGAATCCACCTCACAAATTAGTTTTCTAGTTTCAAGGGGAAGTTAGAGTCTCATGAGTTGTTTTGAGTTTCTTCCTCATTATATCCCAAGTAGTTTCCTAGTCTCAAGGGAAGATTAAGAGTCTCATAGGTTGGTTTGAGATTCTTTCTCATTTTGTCCTTTGAGTTTTTATTAGATCCTAAAATTATGGATCTTGTCTCCTTTAATTATGGAGCTAAGGAAACTATTTAAACTCCTTGTTGGGAGAGATTTGGGGAAGGCCCCTCGGAAGAGAAGGAGAAAGTAATCATGCTTGTATTTTGTAAGCCCCTTCAATGGGAGAGTTGACCCCCTTGTTGGGAGAGTTGAGCCCCTTCATTGGGAGAATTGAGCCTCGCATTGGGCGAGCCTATCAACCCCACATTGGGAGAATATTGTAGCCCTTTCTGTAAAGGAGAATCAACCCCACATTGGGAGAATATTGTAGCCCTTTATGTAAAGGAGAATCAACCCCTATTTGGGAGAAGCAATAACAAATGGTTTGTTGTTGTAGCGGGCCCAGAGACATAGCTAGGACGTTGGGTGAACTTTGTTAACATATGTGTGTCAAAATATATTTGTGAGTTTTGATTGCATTCTCACTTGATTAAGTAGAGATTTAATTGCACATATGCACATAATGATGAAAATGTGCTCACATTCATATGTATTGTTTATTATTTGCTTATGTTCACATGCAATTTATCATCAATAAAAGATCCTCATTGTAGAATTTTTGTAGAGCAAGATCTCACATAAATTCTCGGATCAAGTGGCATCATAGCAGGTCTGACCAGTTTTATGGATTATGAATAATCACGGGCAAAGAAGAGAAGCAAGCATGGCTTCGTGAGATTGAAGAAATCAACCAGACAATTCATGCAGAGAACACTGAATTGAGGAGGTTGCTACAAGAATCAGAAGAAGAAAAGAACAAACTACAGTTGCAGCTACAAACTATGGAGGAGCAAGTTGGGGAATGTTTCGCTACAGGAGAAACATAAATTTCCTCCAAGGTCAGACCAACTTGTGGCCATGGCAGGTATACTAGTTATGGTTCTTGTCATGAAAGTGTCGATGTTTGCATATATTGTCAGATATTAGAGGATACTCATCAGTCACCATGTAACAAAGGTGTTTTCTCAGAAGCTTCATCCAAATAGGAGTAGCAATTGGCCAAAATTCAGGAAGATGACCAAGTGTCGCAAATAGGAATGGAGGTAAAGAATTCTCCATACTCAATTCCTTCCCTTATTAATGATGATGTCTCTTTTGGAGTTTTTGAAATGAACACCAAGGGAATTGGCTTGAAATTGTTGAGGAAGATGGGGTATAAAGGAGGAGGTATTGGTATTAATAGCCAAGGCATCATTCAACCACTGGAGGTTGTAGGAAGGCCTTGATTTACAGGATTGGGGTATGTTGAAGGAGAATGCTCAAAAGTAGCAAAAGTAAAAGATTCTTCAAGCAAAGAGTTGAAATCATCATCAACACCATCTAAGAAAAACAATGGCACATCACTTTTTGAAAGTGATAGATCTAGTAAGAGATTCTGAAGGAAATCAAATTCTCCTCGAAAAGCTTGGGACAACAAGAGTATTGCAAAGTGTTGGAAGAGAAAATCCCCTTGCAGTGAAAGCGAGACAGGCATGAAGCCACACAACTATTGCACTCATTGCAATATGACTAGTCATAGATTGGGAAATGTTGGAAGCTTCACCCCGAGCTTCATCGCACACCAAACAAGAAGCCCGTGCCAGAACCTATGCAGAAGGAGGCTGTAAAAGAGATGGTGGAACATGTAATTAGTGTTCTTGAACCTATCCCTCAAGAAGCACAATTGCAGGAAGAAGGTCCTTTAAATTGGTTCGGTAAGAAATGGATAGCTTTTTTGGATAGTTGAGCATTGTCATCATGCATTGTATGCTTGCTTCCATTAGTGAAAAGCATGAAGAAAGATTGAATTCATATGCACAAGAAAAATATGGATATAGATCGCTTATTAAAAAGTGAAACTAAACTCTAATGGATTTTTGTGGATATTGCTGTGAGATTGGTTTTGAAATCTACTTTTCCATCAAAAAGGTGGTCTTACAGGCTACTGGAATGCCAAATAACTCAGATTGTGTCAATATTGTGTAGAACCTTCTAGTGTGATGAAAAGTGAACCAATACGTGTTTCCTATGTGGCCTGTAAATATGGGGTCAACCAATCTTCCTCCTCATAAAGCCAAGAGAAGTGCACGCAAGGGAGTCATATTTTTGGATGCCAGATCCATTCTCGTCAAGACTAATTGCATGTTCAATTTCCAAGGAGAATCACATGCACCTGCAGGAAATAATAAAATTATTGAAGTATTTTGTTTCAGTTTCTTATCATCATTGACATCCCATGGTGGGATTTGCAATATCAATTTTTTGCCTCGCCTCACCATTACGCCTTCTATATCCATGGAAGAGAACCTACTCATACTCAACGTCATCTTTATCAACAAACTAGAGAAGAATTATGTTGTTCAAGCCACGAAAGAATGCAAACAAAATGGTACATATATTTACAGGGCATCTGTCTTACCTTGGTGCCCACTTCAAATTCATCCTTTCACACAACACACTGTGTAGAATCGGTAACAGGAAGGTCTTGCGTAATTTTAATGGTGGGAATTGTTCTTATGAAAGCTTTAGAGGCAGTGCCACGAAGCTCATAATGCCGCTTCTCTGCGACACCAATGATTATAGGTCGAATCATCTTCTTCATGCCAGGAATAAAATCAGGTAATGAAATCGACCAGCAATCCAATGCCTCCAATTCTGGTGTTGATCATGTGTTGTCGAACTACAGGTTCGTGGTGTTTTCATTCTGTTGTTCATATATTTCAGGATTTGATCCATGATTTTTGCATCTTGCAATTGAGTCGTGCCATGATAGCCATAATTGACGTGCCACGTACCAAATTACTGTACAATTTGGAGGTTTCTTTCTCCATGATTTCCTGGGCAAGAAAATATTCAACAGGTTTCAAGCTGAGGATCGGGCATATGGATTATTGGGCTGCCTGTGGGCGCATCTTATGAACATTTGACATGGAGAGATAGGTAAATCTCGATGTATAAGATCCACTTTTAAAATGTTATCAGGTGGATCAGTGGCAAGTGTATTCATCTTAACCATTTTCTTCATCGACACCTTCTATTTTGTATTTTGGCAATGTGCACAATCGGTTATGAGGATATTACTTCCACGAGTACAATAGCAAAGTTGTTTTGTGCTCACTGGCTTGGGGTAAAATTGCATCTTGAATGTTGAGTGCTTCAAAACTGACAATCATGGCAAGAGATTACGATGCTAGAATGGGTGAAAGGACGTTGCTGGCATAATGGTTTGAGTTTAGGGTTTTTTCCAGA
Source organism: Picea engelmannii (assembly GCA_009831015.1). NCBI lineage: Eukaryota > Viridiplantae > Streptophyta > Pinopsida > Pinales > Pinaceae > Picea > Picea engelmannii. The sequence continues at coordinate 123,353 of ML798001.1, read as the reverse complement.
AAGTATTTCGTCTGTCAATTTTCATTTTGGTTTGCGGTGATATTCACATCGATTCCACTCGCAACCTCCAACAATTTGATCACAGATCAAACAACGTGCAGTTGCCATTTGTTTTCGTTTGTGCTGGTGTAAGTCACCACTTAGAGGGGGTTGTTGACGTTTCTGTATGAGCATTAAGCTCATGGGATGAGGCATGATCAACTTTGAAAGCCATTTTTATAATTTTGCCATATGCACATTATATTGTAGTGGAGTTTGAGACCATAGAGTCTAACCACTAGTGCATTTTTATGACATTGGCATCTAAGTCATATGGTTTGGGTTTGGTAACGATTAGGTTTGATTCGGTTCGAATTTTTCAATAAGGTTCGGATGAGGTTCGGCTATACATATTGAACCCTAATAAAACTTCATCCCAAATCTCAATAAAATTCTCCCTCAAATTCGTCCTAAGATTTGAATCCGTGCATGCATTCGAGTTCGTTCAAGTTCGACATTAGGTTCGGCAAACCTTGAGGTTCGTCGAATTTTGAACCTCAAGCTTTAGGTTCAGCGAACCCTATGACTTAGATTGGCCTTAAAGCATTTTTATGACATTGGCCTTAAAATTAATGTTTTGTAGCCACTCTTAAAGTGATGATGAGAGTGAGAAGCATTTTGTTCTATGCTTAAACTTTGTTAAACCCTGTTGACAACATTGTAATGGGTCTTGTAGCCATTGAGTGAGAGGCATTGTTTTTCCTAGGCCTATTTTGGCAACATTGTAAACTTGTCCATGAGTGTTTTATAAACTCTTGGCAAGTATGGTCTTCCTTAAAAATTTTGCAAAGTTGTGATCCATGTATTATCAGCTACATATTTGCATTGATGCAAGTGTTGACATCGACATCCTCATTCTGAAGTACAAAGGTGAAGGAGAAGAAGGGTGCGGCCTTTCACAGACATTTGTTATGCAGATCAAGAAATCAGCTACAGATTTGCATTGATGCAAGTGTCGGCATTGACATCTTCATTCCAAAGTACAAAGGTGAAGGAGAATAAGGGTGTAGCCTTTTAGAGACATTTGTTATGCAGATCAAGGAATCAGCTATATCTTTGCATTGATGAAAGTGTTGGCATCTGCATCCTCATTCTAAAGTACAAAGGTGAAGGAAAAGAAGGGTGTGGCCTTTCAGAGACATTTGTTTTGCAAATGAAAGAATTAGCTACAGATTTGCATTGATGTAAGTGTTGGCATCGAAATCCTCATTTCAAAGTACAAATGTGAAGGAGAAGAAGGGTGTGGCTTTTCAAAGACATTTGTTATGCATATCGAGCAATGGGGAAGTGCATCGTGGAGTGTAAGAATTTTCCTAGAAGCTAGCAAAGGTAGTTGCATACATTCAAGTTACATTTTCTCTCTATAATTTTGGAGGACGAAAAGTTTTTTTTGTGGGGAGGTATGATCCGAGGATCTCCACACAGAAATTATTACTTTGCACACCATGGAGAAGATCATTAAAATGTTGATTGATGATTGGTGACAAAGAATAATTAATGCTCATGAATGATTCATTTAAATTGTAAAAATGACTAATACTTTAAATGAGTGTGAGAAGCTCATGTATTATTCATCCAAATTGGAAAAATGAGTAATACTTGAAGTGAGTGGAATTACTCAATTATTTGTAGAAAGGGAAATTAGTTTTGTGTGAAAATCCACCTCAAAAAATAGTTTCCTAGTTTCAAGGGGAAGTTAGAGTCTCATTGATCTAGGAGGATCTCCACTTCCAATGAAGAAGTCTCAAAAATATTTATACATCATTTGGACGAGGTGCATTACACTTTACACGCCAAGGCTAAAGCTCATTAAAGTTTTGGAAAAAGGAGAAATGATTAATACTTTGGAGCATAATGTGCTCATGTATTTTTCATTTAATTTGTAAAAAGGGAATTAAATTAAGTGTGAGAATCCACCTCACAATTAGTTTCCTAGTTTCAAGGGGAGGTTAAGAGTCTTACGAGTTGTTTTGAGATTCTTCCAGATTATATCGCAAGTAGTTTCCTAGTCTCAAGGGGAGGTTAAGAGTCTCATAGGTTGGTTTGAGATTCTTTCTCATTTTTTCCTTTGAGTTGTTATTAGATCCTAAAATTGTCGATCTTGTGTCCTTGAATTATGGAACTAAGGAAACTATTTAAACTCCTTGTTGGGAGAGACTTAGGGGGAGGCCCCCTTAAAGGAGAAGGAGCAAGTTGTCACGCTTCTCGTGTAAGCCCTTTATTGGGAGAGTTGAGTCCCTTCATTGGGAGAATCATGTCCCGCATTGGGAGAGCCTCTCAACCCCACATTGGGAGAAGATTGTATCATTTTATATAAAGGAGAATCAACCCCTATTTGGGAGAAGCAATAACAAATAGTTTGTTGTTGTAGTGAGCTTGGAGACGTAGCCAGGACATCTGGTGAATTCCATTAACACATAGGTGTCAAATTATATGTGTGAGTTTTGATTGCATTCTCACTTGATTAAGTAGAGATTTAATTACACATATGCACATAATTATGACCATTGATCATGTTCACATGCAATTAATCGTCAGTAAAAGATCTTCATCGTAGAATTTTTGTAGAGAACGATCTCACAGAAATTCTTGAATCACTCATGAGTTGTTTTCAGATTCTTCCTCGTTATATCCCAAGTAGTTTCCTAGTATCAAGGGGAGGTTAAGAGTCTCATAGGTTGGTTTGAGATTCTTTCTCATTTTATTCTTTGAGTTGTTATTAGATCCTAAAATTGTGGATCTTGTCTCCTTTAATTATGGAGCTCAAGAAACTATTTAAACTCCTTCTTGGGAGAGATTTGGAGGAGGCCCCTTGGAGGAGAAGGAGCAAGTAATCATGCTTGTATTTTGTAAGCCCCTTCATTGGGAGAGTTGAGCTCCTTCATTGGGATAATTGAGCCACGCATTAGGAGAGTCTGTCAACCCCACATTGGGAGAAGATTGTAGCCCTTTTTGTAAAGGAGAATCAGCCCCACATTGAGAGAATATTGTATCCCTTTTTGTAAAGGAGAATCAACCCCTATTTGGGAGAAGCAGTAACAAATGGTTCATTGTTGTAGTGAGCCCAGAGATGCAGCTAGGAGGTCTGGTGAACTCCATTAAGATTTGTGTGTCAAATTATATGTGTGAGTTTTGATTGCATTCTCACTTAATTAAGTAGAGATTCAATTGCACATATGCACATAATGATGACAATTTGCTCACGTTCATATGCATTGTTTATTATTTGTTCATGCTCACATGCAATTAATCGTCARTAAAATATCCTCATCGTATAATTTTTGTAGAGAAAGATCTCACTGAAATTCTCAAATCACCAAGCCACCCATAGACATTCATATCTTCTTCTATTTTATTCTCTCGCATCCTCAKACCTCAGGGCCTCAACTTCCTCATGTTTTCTCGCCTTCACATCTGCAACTCAACTCCTTTCTTACTTTCTTCAAACCTCARAGCCTCAACTCACTTCTTCTTACATTCACATTCTTTCACGCTCCCTTTTCACTCTACTCAAAAATATTCGAGCAATGTTATTTATATAGAGCATACATTCAATGATTTGTCAACAACAAATAAAAAATATTGCTCATGAGGTCGACTCCAACCTTTGAATTTTCCTCAAAACTAGTCTATCAACAATCCTTTCTTTGTTCATGTTACAAACCTTGACGGTCAACAACCATCCAATCTAAACTTTTATTTGATCTCGACCATCAATCTATTTTCATTCTGATCACGATTGATTGGGATCACTGGGGATTGAAACACACAATGTACTCCTCAACACTTAGAAGCCATAATATTAGATCCTTCATTCAATTGCAACCATCGATACTGGCTACTGGAACACACCACATAACACTGACGCTCAACAATCGTCCGATATGGACCTCAAATTGATCTCGACCGTTGATTCAGTTCCCGATATTGAGACTATTGTGCCTATCGAACCACTGGGCCCCCAGACCCTCAGAACTCCAATACTCCACTAAAAATCCCTCAATATTTCAGTATCCGATATCCGATATGGAACCTTTTCTTCTACGTTCCGGCCACCGGGTCTATTGACCTACCAGGCCACTGGGCCCCCAAAACTTCAACACTTCAAGCTTTCTCTCATTCATCTGATTTTTGATATACCAGTATGGCATGGTATTGACGTGGAGTCTCGTTGCATCTATTAATTGATGTGGCACTAAATTAGCATGTCACATGGCACTGATTTAGCAACAAAGCTGACTCACCAACCATCGGGTGATCAGGATTCCAGCACTATGTTTTCACTTTGGCCTTCTGGTATGTGATATACCAATATGGAACCTTGTCTATAGAATCATGATACCAAATGATAGGTCCACCTAGGTATCGGCCCATTGTGTCCTTGGAACCTTCAACCATGCAACGTTCTTCCGTTCTTTTGGTATCCGATATTGGAGCCATGCCACTCTACATTCTGATTACCGGGATGACATGGCACTGACTTAACTATTGTCCTGACACTTACATAGCAGGTGTCGTCATGTTGACATGGCATCTATGCTGGCCCACTGAGGTATCGGGCAACTGGGCCCTTGGGACATTAACACTTCACATTTGATCCTTTGATCTTCTGATATATGATATCGTGGACCCCATGACATAAAATTTAATGCACCCCATGACATAAAATTTAACGCCTTGCATAGGGTTTTGTAGCTCTTTCGCTTGCATTCAAACTTTCTTACCTCTCATTTTCATTATAAACCCTTTAAACACAAAATTTCATGTACATGTGGGATATATCAATTTCGTCAATTCTTCAATCTAGTTAATATGGCCAGTGGACATCTTCTCAGAACCCTCACCAAAACTCAATCAGCACAAGCCTTAGCTTCCTCTGTGCCCTCACATTCTTGTTACTAGTTTTGTTTCCTCCTTGATTTGTGATCAAAAGTCTTCATGCTTTCTGCATCTCGAAAGTCCTCCAACTTCTCTGCTTCCTCTGTCTGGTTCATGGACACTTCCTTGATCTATTCTTTAACATCAATGACACACAAAAGCTTAAATATATTCATAGTCTCCCCTTGTCTTTAACATCAATGACATCCATGATTGTCATAGTCCTTCCTATCTACCTTTGACATCAATGACAACACAATTTCCAACAAAGAGGACCTCAGCTGACCATTCGGGTCCTTAATTTCCAAAATCATGTTGACTACCTTGCGGTAGTTTGCATAGTTGTGGAAGAATTTTGTGTTATTATATCCCTCCAATAATCATGTCGCCCTGCTCTTAAGACACCATTTGGTTTCCTCATATGCCAACAACTCTTGATTTTTTTTCAACAATTCAACTAGCATAGCTTCTTCTTCGTTAAAAAGAGATCTAGCCTGATGATTGATTAGTATAGTATCGATCTTTGAATATACCTCATAAAAAATCAAGAATGCTTTATGATTAAAGATTGATCCCATTTAGCAGTTGCCTTTTTTTTAATTTGCAGATATTTCCTGCAAATTGTTCCATGAAGAATCGACCCTCCTCCTTGACCAATAGAGTCCAAGTGGACATGACTAGTCTTTGGTACTCTGCTTCCCCAATCCATGCATGGTTGAATTTCATCGGGGAGGGAGGTCTAGAGCCTTTTTTATCCAATACCAACAAAATAGGCATGTGATCAAAGTTGCCTCCTATTACTACCTCCGACTTGAATAACCGCTAATTTTCTAACAACTTCTCGAAAATAAGAAATATATCTAGCCTTTTGGCCACCGTATCCTTACCTTTTAGCCCATTTTGTCATGTTTGGACCAATTCAATTGGCTCTAGATCGACTAAGTGATTATGCTCAATCCAGTGGGAGAAAAACTACCTTGAGGGTTTGTTCAGGGAGAGGAACCCCAGACCTCTCGTAAAGAGAGGGAGAAATTTAAATCCCCTCCCAAAATGATATTTGTTGCATTTTAATTCTCTGATTCACCCAATCCTTCCCAAAATTTTATTTAGTCAAAATACAAGCCATACAAATTAACTAATCTAAAAGAGGTATTTAGAAAATGGTTCTCCAAATCGACCACTAAACCAGATGGAATCAAGGGAGAGGAAAGAGAACGAAGGGCACGAAAATAGGGGATCCATGCTGAAATTAAGTCCCCCGAGAGGCCCAAAGAATACAAAGAGAAAAAAGACCAATATTTTAAGAAAGTACGAAGAGTTTCAATCACCTTATATCCTCTACACATTGTTGCCTAAAGCATGATGAAATCCGTTATGTACTCCTGCACCAGTATTTTTAAAGTGAGGGCTACTAGGACACCTCCAACCCCTCTAACATTATAGGAAATAATAATCATTTAGAACCTCGGGCCTGGGTTGTCCCCGCTCTAAGGGTCCGCACTATGATAGTTTGTTTTCCTCACCTTATGTTTTTGATAGCCTGAATTTGAGTAAGGGAGATCATATATTTCCTACCCACATCTCCCCTGGAACCCTTGTCCAAGGCCAAACCCCCAGCACAAGATTCATCGCATCCTTTTTTCGACTTAGAATGAAGCAAATAGTTAGACCTAATCGATGATTTTGTACTGGAGGATTTTGAACATTCATTAGTGTTGTGAACCTAGAAGGGAGGGTTCCCCTTTGCAAGGGGTGACGAAACCTGGGAGATAAGAGAGAGATAAATTGGTCCCCATCCAGAGCTAAGATCCTTTGAGGAGGAAGAAATAAACCATGGATCCCCTTTTATTGTTATAGGAGAGCTGGAATCCTTGATAAAAGAGAAAAAAGGGATGTGAACTTTCTCACCAACAGGAACCTTTGATCTATTTTTATAATGATCCAAATCATCAGGAAGAATATTCTTATCGAAGGTCACTTTTGAAGAAACCAATGGGGAGATAACACCTAATGTGCTTTAAAAGATACCATTTTCTTCATCACTTCCCCCCTCAACCTTTTTCACCACCTGATTCATGTGGATATTGGTGGCCACCCACCTATTCCAACTAGCTCCTCTTGACCTTTTTTAGTTCAGCATGTTCTTTTGTAATTCTTTATAATTGTGGGTTCTACATTTTTTGGGTTGTCTGAAGCCCTACACATCTTCCAGGAGGAGACCGGTGGCCTCCCACCTAATCCAACTAGATTATTTTGGATGTTTTCATGTCAACACATCTTTATGTACTTCCAGGGCCGTTTTGGGGCCCTAAACAATGTTTTTTTGGCATGACGCAACCAAATTATAAACAAAGTTAGAGTTTGACGATGTAATATGTAGTTCTCGAAAAGACCTTTCCAACGGGCTCACGTGCCTAAAACGGAGGTCGCATGCAAAAGTTACAATCCTAGGAAGTTGAGGTACCAACTTACACCAACTTACCCATAGGGGCCCACATGACTTTTGGCATTTCACCTTCTAGGGTTAGGATTTTGGATGTCTAGGGTTTTGTAATTCATGAGTAATATCAAAAAGGCCTCTAGAGCCTCATTGTAATCCATTTTTCTCAGACGGATGCACGTAGCAGCCACATCTCTTCTCAGAGGTAGCTACCACCATTCGAGCAAGTGTTTATGTTCTGCAGTTTTATAGTTTCAACCTATTTCATTTATTCAATAGAAGATATTGTTCACTGAATGTATGTGTTGTTCTCCATATCTATGTGTTTATTGTATTCAGTTTGTTAATTAGTTCATTCCGCTCCTAAATCTAGATCAGTGGTATCATAGTAGTCTGCTCTTCATTTATTTTTCTTTGTGCATGTCCCCGACAAGATCTGGGTACAAGAAGTTGGAACTCGAACCAATCGATCCTTGGCAAGATCGTCCACGTCAAGCCCAAAAATAACCCATGGGGGACAAAAATAAAGATGATGGAGTAGGAGATCATTTTAAAATGTTTCTTGAGGAATCCCTTGCGCGACAAAGGAATGAAATGATGGACAACTTTGCACAGATCCTTTGATGACTGCCCACAGGACAAGCATCTTCATCAAGCGACCATGCAACCCCCTTCAAGGTACAGGTAAATTTTGATATTCCATTATTTGAAGGACTAATAGATGCAGATGTTGTAGATAAATGGTTGAATTTGCTCGAAGGGTATTTTTCAGTCCACAATTTTTCCGATAGGAAAAATATTACTTTTTCACTCCTCAAAGTTGTCTCCCATGTTAAGGACCGGTGGGATACTTACTATGAGAAAAGGGCCATAGAGGAATCTGCAATATTTTCAGTTGTCCCTACATGGGATTCCTTCCGAGATTCCATTAAAGAACACCACTATCCTATTGGAAGCTACGAGGACCAGTACACTAGATGGACCACCGTGCGTCAGGAAAGGGACCAGACAATACCATATTTCACCAATATTTTCCATACCCTGAGCACCAAATTGGGTATCAAAGACTCTTAGTGACATCTGGTGCTAAAATACCACGGTTGTTTTTATTATCCCCGATATCTAGGGATAACTAGGAGATCATGTCTCGAGGGCCACATGGTCCTAGACATGGAGTACCGAGAGCAGGAGCGACTTGAGCATGGCCCTGGAGGACCCATCTTTCTTCTTCTCAGCCAGCTTTGTCCTGTCAGCAGTACCAGCTTCCATCACTACCGGCCTGGACTTTCATCGGAGAGGACTCTTGCTCCATGAGGTAATTGGTCCGAGGTATCATGGTATGTGTCATATTTGATCATTATGACCTTCTTATGTATGCATTAGGTTCCTTTCATTTCGGATGACTGCTTGGATTTTACACTAATCCTCTTGACCATTGTTGGGGTGATTGATGGGGCAACTTAGCAAGCCGGTATTCATGGGTTTTGGTTGGCCACCAAGGGGGGTTTGCAGAGCCATCATCCGCTCCCACCATCTTATCACTTTTTCATCTTATACCCCGCTCATCCATCCCATTCCCCT
>ML798001.1:96640-111549 GCA_009831015.1 Picea engelmannii | reverse complement strand
CACACCTCTTGATTTCTTGTTTGGCCTGCAACGTTGTGACATTTGTCATCTTATTTGATAGACTTTGAGTCATTGATTGCATCTTTAAGCTTATTTGACAAAACGTTTTATTCTTTGTCTTTCAAACTAAGTAATTTCTAGGGATGACATCATCTTTTGCAGCAGCAATACTACCTGTGACGTCAAGTTTCTTTAAACCCTAATTTGAGGCTAATACTTTGTGATTTGGTTGGCATTGAAGTATAGATTGCTTTCCTTGGCTTATTATCCAAAACGTTTATCTTTTCTGCCCTCCTAAACTAGCATAGATTAGGGCTGACATCACTCCAATCTGCAATTGTGACGCAACAAGCATATATATATATGAGCAGATTTGCATTGTGATAATATAAAGGACTTGATTTCACACATTGAATGCCATTATCTTTGTACTTATTGAAGAAGTGATATAATCTATTTATCTTTGTTTAATAATCATTGACTTCGTCAATAATTATATCTAATCATTGATCATATGTATATTTGAGGATAGTCATTGATATTATGAAGTACTAACCCACTGCAAGCACGTTTTCTAGCTTTGTTTGTCTTGTCTCGCAATCAGGTGCCTCATCAGTGGAACATCTCCTTTGACTATCTCATCCTTGGCTGTAATCTGTGAAAGGGATTCTTTAACTTGGTCCATTACCCCCTTAGCCCTTCAGAAACCTAGATTACATATGGACGTCTCCCTTGGACCAGCCATCCTAAATAGAAAGAGCCCCCCATCGAGGTGACAGTGGGTGGGGAAGCTCTTGTTACGCCGGTTGCAAGCCTTGACTCAAGCTACTTAAACCCTTCCTACAAACCGTGCGATAACAGTTTTCATAGATACACTCAAACAGAAATGGGGTTTCTGGACATTGCCTCATTGGGTACAACTTATATATATGTTGTCAAGATCAAGCATAAATTTAAGCAGAAGAGGCGAGAGTTTCGATCTGCAAACTCCTCATAGCTGAAGCAGGGCAAAGGTGGCCCTGACCCACACAACAAGGGACAGAGAAAATATGGCCACTCTCAGGACAACGAGTCCAGGCCGCAACACAAGAAGGGTAATGAGAAGACAAATAAGGACATGGGAAAACAATGTGAATACCATAAAAGCCCTTGGCACAAAAATGAAGAATGCCACTCCAAGCAGTCATTCATGGTCGAACTGAAGACTTCCGAGTCAAAGGTATATTCTGACTCCAAATAAAATCCAGAAGGAGGGAAGTGGATTATTGATGTTGAACCTAGTGCCACTGACGCTACCACCAAAGTCCAGCCAAGCGAACCAGAAGAACCAAAGGAAGGGGAACACCTCTTTCAGTCACAGATGTGAGTAAAGGGGGCTCTCCTTCATTTCATTGTCGATAGCAGTAGTCATAAGAACTTGATCTCAGTAGAGGTTGTCAAGCGACTGGACCTTCCAAAGACACCGCACCCACAACCCTACACCATCGGCTAGCTTCACCAAGGAAGATATATTTGTGTCAACCAATAGTGTCGTCTACCCTACGACATCAAGCCTTTCAAATATGAGGTATTGTGTGATATTTCTCCCCTTGAAGTTTGTGATGTTCTTTTAGGACATCCATATTTGTGGAAGCATAATTTTGTGTATGAGTTTAGACCCCACATTGTTATTATTACTTTGGGTGTACATTTGTATAGGATACCAGAGGTAGCATTGCCTACCACTATTTCTTTAATCTCTGCTAAGAAATGTAGTAAGGTCATTTCACAGACCGAGAATTGTGTCTTCTTTGTGACCCATGCTCACAGTAAGAAGAAGGTCACCACCACATCTGTGGCCTCTACACAGAGCCTCTCTTTGTAGCAGACGAAAGTGGACGGGATCGAGGAAGAGTACAGAGACATCTTCTCCTCACCCACCGGGGTACCGATGCACTGCCAAGCCAAGCATCCAATAGATCTAACCCCCAATGAACATTTGCCTAATGGACCAGTCTATTGTTGCTCACTAATGGAAAATGATGAAATCAAGTGTTAGATCCAAGAGCTTCTTCAAAAGGTGCACATCAGACCCAACTCCTCCCCTTGCGGAAGCCTGATTGTACTAGTTTAGAAGAAGGACGGGACTTGGCGACTCCGCATTGATTATAGAGAATTGAACAAAATCACAGTCGGGAATCGGTACCTAATTCCCAGAATTGATGACCTTCTTGACCAACTGAAGGGGGAAAAGTTCTTCAACAATATTGACCTAAATTCTGGCTACCACCAGGTTCTCGTCGAACCAACTGATGTATGGAAGACAACTTTCAAATCTAAAGAAGGTCTCTTTGAATGGTTGGTCATGCCCTTTGGCTTAACAAATGCACCAACCATTTTCATGAGGTTGATGGATGATGTATTGAGACCCTTCACCAACTCTTTTATGGTGGTATATTTGGATTAATTCCTCCTCTTCAACAGAACTTAGGAGGATCACATGCGGTATATTCAACATGTTTTGAGCACTCTCCGACAGCACAAGCTATATGCCAACTTGGAAAAATAATCCTTTGGCATGAACAAGGTCCAATACTTGGGGCTACATTGTTGATGAGCATGGGGTACATGTTGATCCAGCTAATATCCAAGTCATCCATGACTGGCCAACCCTGACCACACTAACTGAGCTTCGGAGATTCTTGGGACTAGCCAACTTCTACCGACGGTTCGTGTTGGGATTCTCCCATATTACATGGGCCCTCAACCAAGTGACCAAGGGTGGTGGCCAGGAAAAGTTCGCATGGGGAAAGGCACAACAACGAGCATTTGATGATATGAAGCATCGCTTATGCTCAAATCTATTACTATCCTTTCTCGATCTACAACAACCATTCAAGATTGAGACTGATGCATTTGGCTATGTTGTAGGTGGAGTTCTCACTCAGCATGGACATCTGGTGGCATACCATAGTGAGACACTCTCAGATATTGTCTGGAAATACCCCACCTATGAAAAGGAAATGTTTTCCATTGTACAATCATGTCATTAATGGAAACATTACATTATGGGAAAGGAGACGATCATCCACATTGATCACAAGCCTCTGCAGTTCATACAGACATAGGGGAAGTTGCAGAACGACCACCATCAGAAGTGGTCCACCTACATGTAGAAGTTCCATCTCAACATCAAGTATAAGACAAGGAGTACAAATCGTGTCATTGACTGCCTCAGTTGACCTCCCGTAGTTGCACTGGCCACTGTGCTCCATTCCCGTGGACATTAGGAATCTGAGTGGCCCCAACTTTATCAACAAGATCCAGAATTTTCCACAACCTATCAGCTCTTGGGTACAGGCGTGAATGTCACCGATTTTCACATTCAGGAAGGATTGTTATGCCATCTAGTCCATCTATGTGTTCCTACAAGAGACAGTGCAAAGATAATTTGAGAAGCCCACTACAATCAAATGGCAGATCATTTTGGCTTGGAGAAAATTGTGGTCATTCTACAGAAAAAAAATTATTGGCCAAAACTTCGACAGGACATCAGCAAGTATATCATATCTTGCACGGCATGTGCCATTGCCAATCCAACCATCAATAAGTAAGGCTTATGCACCCTTCATCCTACTCCTGAGAAGCCTTGCGAATCCATCTCTATGGATTACATGTATGGCCTTTCGTCCACCAAGCAAGGAAATGATTGTGTATTTTTGTTCATTGATCAATTTTCGAAGATGGCCATCCTCACAGCCTACAAGAAGAACATCACAATGGCAGATACTGCCAAGATCTTCTTTAAACGAGTGTGGGTACATTTTGGGATACCATATACCATCATCTCCGACTGGGACAACAGGTTTCTCAGCACATTTTGTTCGAGTCTCTAGTCACTGTTGGACACCAAGATCACTAAATCCACTGCTTTCCACCCCCAAATAGACGACCAACCAAAGGTCGTCAATCAGATGATTGTGCAGATCCTACACATGTAAAACTCTAAGCATCCATGTACATTGTATGAGAGTCTCCCCTATGTTCAAGACAGTTACAACAAGGCTCTCCATAGCTCCACTGATCATATCCCATTTCAGGTGGGGCTAGGATTCCAACCCTTGGGTCCCATTGATGTTGCACTACCTCTTGCAACCACACAGCCAGACTCTTCCCATGTTCAATCTGATATCGACAAAGCCACCAGATTCATTGAGTAGATTTAGCACCCGCCAATAGGTCCATGAGATTTTTCAAAAAGCCAATGCTAAGTACAAGCAATGCCATGATAAACACAGGGCACCACACCAATATCAGGTTGGATAAAAGGTTTGGTTACATTTGCGGAAAGAGCGTCTTACAGGACCCCATTGGAAGCTACACCCACTTCACTATGGGATTTACACTATCACCAAGGCTTTGGGTAGCAATGGTTTGAGCTCAACACTCCACCCTTCCTTGGCTTGCACTCAGTGTTAAATGTGGACCTCCTTTGGCCATATTTTCCACCATTATTGGACACCTCAGAGATTGTAGAACACCTAACACCAACGAAGCTCAACCTTGACTATATGGATGATCCAGGTGGATATTGGTGGCCACCCACCTATTCCAACTAGTTCCTCTTGTTCGTTTTTGTTCAACACGTTCTTTTGTACTCCTTTGTAATTGTGGGTTCTACACTTCTGGGGTTGTCTGAAGCTCCACACATCCTCCAGGTGAATACTAGTGACCTCGTGCCTAATCCAACTGGCTTATTTTGTATGTTTTCATGTCAGCACATCTTGTTGTACTTCCAGGGCCATTTTGGGGCCCTAAACATTGTTCTTTTGGCTCGCCACAATCAAACTATAGATGAAGTTAGAGTTTGATGATGAAATTTGTAGTTCTCTAAAATACCTTTCCAACGGGCTATCACGCGCCTAAAACAGAGGTCGTATGCAAAAGTTATGACCCTAGGAAGTTGAGGTACTAACTTACACCAACTTACCCATAGGGGCCCACATGAATTTTGGTGTTTCACCTTCTAGGGTTAGAATTTTGGATGTCTAGGGTTTTGGCATTCATGAGTAATATCAAAAATGCCTCTAGAGCCTCATTGTGATCCATTTTTCTCAGACAGATGCGCATAGTAGCCGCATATCTTCTCAGATATAGCTACCACCATTCGAGCAAGTGTTTCGGTTCTGCAGTTTTATAGTTTCAGCCTATTTCATTATTTAATAGAAGATATTATTCACTGGATATCTGTGTTATTCTTCATATCTATTTGTTTATTGTATTCAGTCTATTAATCAGTTCGTTTCGCTCCTAAATCTGGATCAGTGGTATCAGAGCGATCTGCTCTTCATTTATTTTTCTTTGTGCATGTCCCCGACAAGATCTGGGTACAAGAAGTTGGGACTCAAACCAATCAAGCCATTGCAAGATTGGTCACAACGAGCCTTACAATAACCCACGGGGGACGAAAATAAAGATGATGGAGCAGTAGATCCTATTAAAATGTTGCTCGAGGAAGCCCTCGCATGACAAAGGAACAAAATGATGGACAACTTCGCGCAAATCCTTCGACGACTTCCCACAGGCGAAGCATCTTCATCAAGCGGCCATGCAACGCCCTTCAAGGTACAGATAAATTTTGATATTCCATTATTTGAAGGATTGATAGATGTGGATGTTGTAGATAAATGGTTGAATCTGCTCGAAGGGTATTTTTCGGTCCATAATTTTTCTGATAGGGAAAAGATCACTTGTGCACTCCTCAAGGTTGTTCCCCATGTTAAAGACTGGTAGGATACTTACTCTGAGCAAAGGGTTGTAGAGGGATATTTAATGTTTGTGGTGGCACCTACATGGGATTCCTTCTGAGACGCCATTAAAGAACAATAATACCATGTTGGAAGCTACAAGGACCAGTACACCAGATGGACCACCCTACGTCAAGAAAGGGACCATACAGTACCAGATTTCACCAATATTTTCCATACCCTATGCACCAAATTGGGTATCAAATACTTTGAGTGTCATCTAGTGCTCAAATACCGTGGTTGTTTGGATAGATACATTCAAATAGAAATGGAGTTTCTAGACATCGCCTCATTGGGCATGGCGTATAGATATTTGGTCAAGATCGAGTAGAAATTTAAGCAGAAAAGACGAGAGATTGGATCTGCAAACCCCTCACAGCTGAAGTAGGGAAAAGGAGGCCCCAACCCAGACAGAAAGGGACCAAGTCGAGATGGTTTCCCTCGGGACAACTAGTCTAAGCCACAACAAAATAAGGGTAATGAAAAGATGAAGAAGGACACGGGGAAATGGTGTGAGTAGCATAAAATCCCTTGGCACAACACCGAAGAATGTCGCTCCAAGCAGTCACTCATGGTTGAACTGAAGGATTCTGATTCAGAGGTCAATTTTAATTCTAAATCAAATCTTGAAGGAGGGAAGTGGATTATCGATGTTGAACCCAGTGCCACGGTTGCTACCACCAGATTCCTACCAAGCAAACCAGAAGAACCAGAGGAAGGAGAATGCCTCTTTCACTCTCAGATGTGGGTAAAGGGATATCCACTTCATTTCATTGTCGATAGCGGGAGTCAAAAGAACCTGATTTTAGCAGAGGTTATCAAGCGGCTAGACCTGCCAACGACACCACACCCACAACCCTACACCATCGGCTGGCTTCGCCAAGGAAGAGATCTATGTGTAGCCAACATTGTCGTCTGCCCTACGACATCAAGCCTTTCAAAGATGAGGTATTGTATGATATTTATTCCCTTGAAGTTTGTGATGTTCTTTTAGGTCAACCATATTTGTGGAAGCATCATGTTGTATAGGATTCTAGACCCCGCAGTGTTATTATTACTTTGGGTAGACAATTGTACAGGATACCAGAGGTAACGCCACCTACTGCTATTTCTTTAATCTTTGTTAAGAAATGTAGTAAGGTCATCTCACAGACCGGGATGTTCGTCTTCTTTGTGATTCGTGCTCACAGTAAACAAAAGGTCGCTGCCACATCTGTGGTCTCTACACAAATCCTCTCTTTGTAGCAGAAGCAAGTGAAGGGGATCATGGAAGAATACATAGACATCTTCTCCTCACTTACAGGGGTACCAACACACTACCAAGTCAAGCATCCAATTGATCTAACCCCCAGCGCACCTCTACCTAATGGACCAATTGTTATCACTAAAATTTTGTCTGCAACATTGTACGCAAATGGTTACATAAATACAGCAATGCCAACAACAATTAGTTCACTTGCAACACTAAAATGCATTTTAAAAGGCAAAAACTATATAATTTGGAAAAAATTGACATGCGCAAATTCACTAAAGGAAGCACACACACAGTGCGCGGGCCATTAAATCCCTCAAAGCGCACAATGCACCAAATGTGCGACTATGTACAAGAAAATCCGCACACTCCTGTGAACGACGCATTTATGGTTCTTGTCACCCCCCCAACCACTTATGGACTAGCTCCCAACCTGATTTGACCTCCATATCTGAGTGAAACCCAAATGGGGGGTTGGTCAAGGACCAAAGGGTGCCCTAAAAGGCCCCTTGTTCACACCAAGAACCAATTATATTTTTCCTTGAAGAAATGCTATAAATGAAAGCCATGGGTGCACTAAGAAACGAAGATCTTCATAGTATTGTTATACTGCCTCAATTCTCCCTTGAGAATCCTCTTTTCTCCTTGGAGTATTCAAGCATCATTGCAATAGGCCATTCCACTCACCTCTTGAGGGAATAGGCATTGATTTTCTTCATCATTTTCCATTTTTCTTCCATTATAAGAAGAGTTCTCCATTAGGGAACTCAAGATCCCTCCCAAGGAAGAAGAGGGGACCCATAAGACCTCATTTTTCTCTATGGTGTTTTTCCAACTAATATAGTTATCCATTGGTGGCATTATCTTGGTCATTGGTTGATTGTTTATGATTCTAAATTTCTTATGCATTCTAGTTTTTATTTTCTTAGTTGTTTTAGTTTGTTTATTTTTTTATTACATGTGTTTGGCTTGTTTAACCCACTCACGAACTTTTGTCTTGCCTAGAAGGCCCAACTAGGCATGCAAGTGTCATTGTTTTTCTCACCCAAGTGACGAAACAGACACAACAGATTGGCGACCATACTAGGGAAAGGTATCAAATTCCACCCTATTTGGGATTAGAGAGCACTTCTTTTTAATCAAATTTTCTTGCAGGTACCAAAACCGGCCCAGCCTTACCTGTCAAAAGCAAAATTCTGAGTTGGAGGAGGAGAATTTCACACAAAAAAAATTCCCCCGACGCGTATCCAAGAGTGCGCAGATATTCCAGCCCATAGACGCGCACTCAATGCACTGTGCGCCCCACAGACTTCTTTTCTCTGCACATTGTGCACCCACTACACATCTGTCAGAATTGTAACCCACACACATATCCATATTTTCAAAATTGTAAGGGTTTTTGTGATGATTTGAGGGCCCCTAGCCTTCAAGTTTTTGCTTTCATACAATTTGTAATTCCCATGCACTCCACTTAGACTCCTTTACCATATGAAATCTTAGCTAAACATAGGCACTTAGGGGGTAAAAAGAACCAATATTCTCCTCTTTTTCTTTGGTTGCCACATGGATGGCTTGTTTGGTTTGTAAAATTTAAGTTGATATTATTGCTATCACATATAAAAACACTTACATTGGGACCAAAAATTAACTTTGATCATTGATATGCTCGTCTCTCGCACCATAGAGCGATCTTGAGAATCAAAAAGGTGGTTAAAGGGACATTTCATCTCCCTTAACAAAAAAATCTTTAGGAGAGGACAAACCCCTCCTAGGGCTCCTCTTAGTTTCTTTTGAAAACATCTTAAAAGTTGTAAGGGCCCATACATGCCCACATGTTGCAAATTTAGGATAGTTTCTTGAAATTGTTTTCTTAGTTTACATTACTAGGAAAGTTTAAAGATCAAAGTAACGTTCCCATACATGCCCATATGTTTGCAATCTAGGATAGTTTTTCAAGCTTTCTTAGTGTAAACAACATTTAGGGAGTTTAAAGGATTGGTAACGACCCATATGTACACATGCTAGTTCTTTAGGGCTTTTAAAAATTTCACAAGGTTGTACCAATGACACTCAGTAAGATAGGTAATAAATATTTGTAAGGACCACAGGAAGTCCACATGTCGCAAATTCACACCTAACTTATTAAAATTTGGCAAACTTTTTTTTTCACTGTCTCACACATAAAGTCACTCCTCACTCACACAATCTCCATTTTGAATTGTGGAGATTGAAGTAGGTTTTCTCCAAAGGAATTCTAAAACATCCCAATATTTCCACACCCACTTAATTCAAACGATATTGGTTCACACCCCCAATCTCTCAGCCCACCACATCTAATTTTTTCTAAAAAATCACTAAGTTTTCCTCCATAGGAGGTACCAAAAGAAATTTTTAGTCTAGGTAGGATCTCGTGGGTAGGCATCCAAATAACCCCCTGTTATTTGGTTCTCACATTTTCAAAACATTAGAAGATGACAAATAGGGAACTTTCAAATCCTCCAAGTCAAGTGTTCCTACACCATAAGGCATGGAGATACCTATGAAGGGTTGAAGGCCGAGGTTTGGTTGTTCTGTGCGTCCCCCCTGTTATCACTCTACAATTCCTCAGGCTGAAGAAGAAATGGGCAGAGGTAACTACAAAACCACTTGGAGTCAAGGATCTAGCCCTCCTAGACTCAAAGAGGGATCTCTCTTTAAGATTTAGCTTGGTTAGGATTAGAATGTTAGGCTAGTTATGATAGATTTGGGTTTGGTTTTTAAATGTTTGGGTTGGGATAACAAAAGAGGGCCATTGGAAAAAATGGAGTAAAAAGGGATTAAGGTGATCAAATGAAGGAATAACAGAGCTTATATGCAACAGGGCAAGGTAGGCATGCTAGTGGATCCTTGTAGTTTATGAGATGGAAAAAGAGGAACATATTAGGGTTCACTTCAAATGTAGAGCATTGCTACCTGAATTCTACATTCAAACTTCAGAAGAAAACATGAACATTGTTTTAAGCCAAAACAAGGTGTTTGAAACAAATCCTGAGCTTAATCTTCTTATAAACAATAAAAGAAAGAAACAAAATGTGAAAACAGAGAAAAACATATTACATTAAGAAACACTTCACCACATAGCTATGACACAGGAATCTTGAAACATAATGTCTTGTATTCATAAAAAAGAAACACTTAAAACCTCTTGAAAATCTTTACATTGGATGGTAATCTTTCAATACCATTTTCCCATTCAGGTCGAACCCTTAAACCTCATAAAAGATACAAATATATAGTTTTTGGCTATAGATCTGCTTCATATAAGTTTAGTTACAGAGATAAGATTGTACCAAAAATAGAAATAACTGCTTGATGATTCGTGTCCTAAAATTTGGGAAGTTACAACAAAATCCCAAAAAATAGGACAGACTTTTATTTTCTTTAATAAACAAATATAATTTGATATGAACTTGACAACAACATCTTGAAGACATGTTACCACTGAAACATCGTGGAAGCCTTCGATAAATTCAGGAATCGATTTACCTTGATCTAGGACGATTTATGTGCTTTATGTCCATTACAAAATTTTCGGTAGCTATTGAGGTCAAAACAGAGTATGTTTAGCTTCCGAGTTTTTGGGAATGATTTTCGGTAGCTAATTATGAAACTTGAAACCGATTTTAGCTGGAGAAACATGTAACTACTTCCTGAATTGGTCAAAATGATTAATTTTGATCTTTAACCCTGCTTCCTCCATTATAAACACTTCATTTCAAAACAAGGGTAGCTTCAGCTAGAGCATCAAGGTTGAGGTGAGATTTTGGCCTTTTGTGAGCAAGCTTAAACCTCAAAACTTTATTCACGTTCTGCAGTCTGCTATTTTTTTGAAGAGTTTCTTATTCTTGTGCTTTAGAGTCTATATTTAATGGCCAATTTATCCAACGCAGAACCAACTTTGAGAGATGACTTCCTAAGAGTTTTATTCTTAGTTTTAGGATGTCTCTCTAATACCTTTAACTCTGATAGTTCTTTTTTCTAGTTTATGAACCTTAGGTTTTTTGCTAACCCTTTTCTCTGATGATGTTTCACGTATTCCCTTTTTTGGGTCTTCCATTTCTGCAGGAGATGATTCTGTGTCTGAATCTGAATATGGCAGATTCAAGATGTTTGTAGCTTTGGATTTTCTTTGACCCTCTGCGTCTTTCCCAAATTCCAGTTTCCTTTTTATTTTCTTTGATTTTAATGAGGAAGCTTGTGTTGCGGGTTCTACAGGTGACAATGCTCTCCTTTTCCTTTTACTGGTTTTTGGAGAATTTACTGACTGTGAGGGAGTTCTTCTTTTCTGTGGTTGAATTTCTTGTCCAAACTATCCCCAAAATAGAAGATAATCCTAGGTCTTATTCCTTTCGTTGAGCTCCTCTAACACTATTAGCTTGATTAGACCATGATGAAATAAACTGTTGTTAGCCTTCTGATGTTTGGCGTGTACTTTGGAAGCCATTTTGGTAAGACTTTTAGGCAGATAAAATGGCATATTCAGAGGTTGCTTACCAGTGAAATGAAGAAGCAATATGAAAAGGTAGAACATGGTCCTTCCATATCTCCCTTCACACGTGATGTAAACATGAATGATTTTTAACAGTATTTTCCATTTCTCTTCCAAGTAGCTTATGGGGATTTCTTTTTGCCATTTCATATTTTGATGCTATTTTTTTATAAATGATTTCCTTGACTGAGGTGGTTTTAAACCTTCACCTTCACCAGGCATCCTTGTAGTTTTTGCTATATTGACTTCATCTATTTGCATCAAAACAGGTCTGAGTTGAACTTTAAATCCATCAAAACTCTTGGAAAATTCTTCTATGACACCCTGATGGTACCCTTGGAGTTTCTAGCAGAACCTGTAACATACAACATTTTTAAAAATTCGTAGGCCTCAAGGTGTGCCTCTAGGTACGTGGAATCCTGCAATTTCTTTCTCAGAAGAGCACCTCATGTTGCAATATTCACGACCAGGACTGGTAAAAACGTTCTTAAACTGGGTCGATGATAAAGAATCTATGATGTGTAAGGTGAGAGGTTGACTCAAATAGGCATGAATGGTGGGATAAAATAGGGAAACTCAAAAACAAGACTTAAGGGATGAAAGCTCTGGGCGACTGTGGGAAGATTTAAAACAATTTCAAAACAGACTATCAACCGATTCAATGCATAAGAAGAAAGATGATCGTTTTAATCAGATTGATCGGATTTTATGGGCACAATCTAGGGTTATAATTGCTCGATTTGACAAGGGACAAACCATGCATCATGTGTTTTGTGAAATCGGACGAATTATAACCGAAAGTGGTTTTGGCAGCATAACAACAAATTATGACGTCTGTACAACTGCCCGTTATGAGAGTGATAAGGAATTTTTAAACACTTGAGATATTCATTACTTTTGGCAGCTTATAACAGGCATGAATAAGTCGTTTTAGCTACCGAAAGTTTTAACTTGTGGTAGCTAACAACTACAAGATTTCGACCTTTAGCTACCAAAAATCAAACTTGCTGCCACAATTAAAATAGGACTCCAACCCATGAAGTCTTTGATTTTTCCACTCTAAAACTCATGTGGATACATCATAACCCAAAATTAGCATGTGGCAATATCTTTCTTGCAAACTCTCGGGAAGGTGATGAGATTTGTGCTAAACTTATGCACCCGAAGACAAAGAGCTTTTATTATTTTCACCTTTCTCCTATGAGTCATGAAGCAATGTTAGGTATTTGATTTTATGGAAATAACTCAAAACATGTAAAATTATTTTCAATCATAAAATCATTGAAAAATGGATATAAATCAGCAATAATGATTATCCTATAAAATTATAGTATGCTAACACCCCCTTGAGTCACCCAACTCTTGGAAGGGATCCAACCCGTGACCCATTTCTGAGGTCAAAAATCTAAATGTCGCACTTTGACCGAGGTACCTAGTGACCAAATTTAGGACATCTACCCAGGTGGAAATTGTGGGCTTCAATTGCACCTTGATCAGATTTTGTGTGGCTATTGGGAAATATAGCCATCTCTTTTGGGATATGCACCCTCTACCCCTCATTATAACTGATTATTTCATCCTTCACTAGTTCCTCTTCCGGTGGCTTCAGACCCCACTGTTGAGTGCTCTTGTAAGGTCCAATGTTATTTGAGAGGAAGGACGATACGTCTTTTAGGACACGAGCATTTGTTTTATTTTCTCCCCCATGTGAACAAAATCCACCTACCCACATGTTTGCTTATTTACAGTTGATTTATGTATGATGCTCATTTGATTACATGCAATTGTGAGTTATATTATCTTGTGAAGGTCCAAATTACACAAATATCTTGTTCATTTATTGCTCTCATCACCATTTTCACACATTCAATTTGCTAGTCGGACATCATAGGGGACCCATAGAATCCTTGTCATTCCATACGCTTGCAAAACCTCCCTCCTATTTTAGGAGGAGTTCCTAGTCTTGCCAACTCACCGGCTCAACCATCTCACACCCCCGTGAGTGCTACTATTTTGGGATCATCTTTACTTGGTTCCACTTTGCTTGGGTCCAATTCCCAAGGACATCCATCCACCAGCTCTCCTTCACAAGGAAGCAAGGAGCAAACGCCTTCTCAAGGGAGAAGTACAACCCCACCAAATCCCTCTCAAGGGTCAGGTCCACTACATACTCACACAATGGTTGGAACTAATCCTCCACCAAATCCCCCTATGCCATACTTGGCATCTCTCAACATTCCTGATTTGACTAAACTCATGAATGATCCCATTTTACATGACCCCACATGGCCCAATATGCCTACCAAACTACCCTCAGATATTCCAAAATTTGAAGGAAAACCAAGGAAAGATCCCACCAACCATGTTATGACCTTCCACTTGTGGTGCTCTTCAAACAACATCATGGATGACTCCATCCGCTTAAGGTTATTTCAAAGAAAACTCACTGGTCCATCAGCCAAATGGTATGTGGATGAAAAATCAAGGTCCCATGTGACTTTCGAATCCTTGGCCAAAGCCTTTTTGGCCTTTTTTCAACTACCAGTTCATCATGACATTGGTTTAGAAATTCTCTCTGAGTGAAAACAAACCTCAACTATGCATATTTCCGACCACAATCACAAATGGTGTCGGCGACGTAGTTTATGTAAAGAAGAAACCACCAAAAAACAATGCCTCGATTGGTTTCTAAAATCACTCGTCTCTATACTTGCCAAAGATGTAGCATCCACTTTTCCTCAGTCCGAAGAGAAAGCTACCAACAAATCCCAACAGTTCGACCTTATCTATGCTGAGTCAGGTTACTTATACACAGTGTTACCCGATTCACCCTGACCCATACCATTTGGCAAGGACAAACCTGGAATGTCTCATGTTGCGGATGGGTTGATTGGTACCACGACACACCACAACCCTTATATCCAACCACCACATATGTATGGAGCACCTCAATATCCGCAACCATATGGAGGGCCATCTTATTACCCTCTGCCCCCTTACCAATAACCATATTATGTTGCTCCCCCCCACCCATGAGTGGACCCTCGCCGACACCCATGATGCGTTTGACCTCTCAACCAAGTTTAGGTTCCCCTTCTACCTCAACATATAACCTAGGCACTAGTAAAAGTGCTTCACCTTCCTATGCGCCCTACAGATCGTTTCCAGAAAACAATCCATACTTTCTATTTCCTGGTCCCCCTGATCCGGATTTATGTAGGACCATAATGAAATATAGAAATACACATAAACACAGAGATGCAGTGGAAATAAGACTTCATTTCATTAATAACAAATGACTGAAATATGCTTACAGACGGAATGGAAATAAACTAGCTAGGTG
>ML798001.1:86439-96540 GCA_009831015.1 Picea engelmannii | reverse complement strand
CCGTTTTGAGCCATTTGGAAAAGGTGGGCGGCCACCAATATCCACCTTGATCAATACTATGAGAAAACTGAAAAACTAAAAGAAGCAATGGTGGGGGTCCAAGTGGAATAGGTGGGTGGCCACCAATATCCACCTGGATCACCCCCACAGCATGTGTCTCGTCCACATGGACAACCACATGTCGTCGTTACCTTTGTTCAACCCTCTCCCATTCAACAACTTCATGCTTTTGAACAATTGAATACAAAAAATTCATCCCATCAATCGAATAATTCCAAGAAGAAAGGAAAAAACCAAAACAATAATAACTCGGGACCAGGCAGAAACAACCCCCAACAAAACTAACCCGTTGGGGGCAACCAAAATCAAGGTAGTCAGAACCCCCAAGAGGACAATAACAACAAACGCCAAGGGAACAACAACAACAACAACCTCAGGATGAACTTCCCTTGCGCTCTTTGCGGTGAGTATGGACATTATACTCACCATTTCCTCCAAATTGTTGACTTCAAATGAATGAAAGAATCCATGAGCATGCCACATCCTCTAGCGTCGCCTGCCCCTCAACATGCCCCACAACAGTACTTGCAACAACCACCCCTGGACATATTTCAAAACCCTATTCCACACCAAGGTGTGATGAATACCCAACATGAGGTACACCCTGCCCCACCGTAAATGGGGCAGTATCAAAACCTAGGGCCCATCCGCCCTGAAAATCTGGCGGATCGCAATATCCTCCTCACTAGCAAAGAAGAGATTTTTCTGCAAACGTGCGGTCGTCAATACGGTGCGCCCCCTAAATCTACTCCAACCACCTCAGAAGTGGCTCCAGCTATAGTCGGATAACCCTTAATGATTCCACGCCCTAATACTGAACCTACCATTCGTATACCTCGCATTCCATTACAACGAAATGTCAATAACCCTCAAGCTAGGGAAGCACACAATTACAGTCTGGTCGATGACTTGGCACAATCTCCTACAACCATGTCTATATTAGAGGTTCTCCAAACCTGTCCAAATCAACGAAAATCCTTATTTTCCTCCTTTGGGGAAGTCGACCCAACTGATACTAGACTCATCACACTTGATCTAGATAGTGGAGAACCACGCCTCCCCGCTCTGGTAGCTTTCCAGATACTAGTAAAGATTCATAACATCACGGTTCATCGGTGTATCATTGATGAAGGTGCATCTGCATGCATCATGTCCAAAACTGTATGGCAGAAAGTTGGATCCCCTGAGCTAGTACCATCTACCATCACCTTGAGAGCCTATGATGGTCACCCATCCTCCCCTGAAGGGCTCTTCAAAAATGTCCTCGTTAAACTTGAGGGAAAAAACATCCTCATCGACATTGAAGTTATCGACGCCCTGCGCAATTACAATATCTTGTTTGGACGTAGCTACATGTACGCTATGAAGGCAGTAGCCTCTTTTGTTTTTCGAACGATGATGTTCCCCCACAATGGGAAAATCGTCACCATCGACCAAATTACACATTATGAGCCTAACCACTCCACCAACATCGATAACATCTTGCCTCTTCTCCGCAATAGCTCACATGCTTATTTTCTCATTGAAATGTGACCCAGAATTTTCAAGGACCCATCCTTGCCGGGGGCATACCATGGAGCACCACCTCTCATACACCCTTCAACACAAGTGTGTGTCATATATTCTAATGGACCCAACACCAGAGACACCATTCATCCCACTGAGGCCTCTCCACATATCGACATTCCACCAGTTGAAGAAACATTACCTCAAGAACTCCTTGAGAACCCTACTGCACCACTTATCCCTGATTTCCTCCCCTCCAGGGGAAAATATCGATTTTGGAGACAATCCCTCAATCTATTACTCAAATTCCCTTTTTCTACCCCCCACCTGGAGTTCAAGCATTTCAGGTACCCACGACTCTTACCCTTCCCAACATGGTGTTTGCCATCCGTGTATGGTATCTACACCCACCCGTGATGGTTCCTCAACCATCTCTCCCTCCTCAACCAGAAGGAATCCCAATGCAAATTTCAGTACAAGCTTCGGCCACACCACCTTCACCCCCAACTGCTAGCACCGCTGCCACTGCTAGGTGAAGATGGAAGAAGAAAGATCCCACAGCTTCACTTCCTCCCAGAGTTCAGCCTCCTTGCGCACTATGTGAAAGAGAGGGACACCCCACTAATAGATGTCCTACTCTTCCCAAGTTACGCAATCTAATCCAACTCCCTCGAGCAACCACATCACTCGCTGCTTCGCCAAGCACGTCTAGTACTGCTACTGCATCCTCCATTGCATGTAGTAAAGGGTTGTGAACCAAATTTTCTTGTGCCATCTGTTCAACATATGGCCACTACAATCATCATTTCCCAACTCTACCTCAGTTTCTCCAGACGCTAGTTGCAGTACACCAAACCTTTCAGCAAGAGCCCTCTTCACCACCACTTTCTAGTGCTCACATCATTGACATTCGTTATGTCTATTCATTAGTCCATGAGCGGATGAGATGCCCTTACACTCTTTGTGACTCACTTGCTCACTTTGCATACCAGTGTCCTTTGATTGTTGCATATCTAGGTCGTCATTCAACCCCTATTCAACCACATCCGACCTCCTCACCACTAGTCCTACACTCTCTAGATACTGTCAATATTACCTCCCCTGAACCTGAGTCACTTCCCATCCCTCCATGGTTCACAGATCGACTTTCTGAGGACATTCCCCCCAATCCTATCAATTCTCTGGTAAATTTCCCACAGGAAATCTTGCCCCCTACCAAAGTTTATCACCCACAACGTCTAGACATTTGGTTTATGTCAAGCGAACCATCGCACCCTGTATGTGATATCTCCTCTACGTCTTCACCACTTAAGGACAATCACACTTTGACAATCACCCCTGTCACCTCCCCGAATCCCCTATTTTCTCGCATTTTCCATTGCGACGAAGATATCCTGGAGGAACTCATTACCCTCGATTTCCCATGGAATGCGGTCCATCACCGAGTGTTTTTTCTCTCACAGAAATCCTTTCACCCTCCTAGCCAAGCCTCCGTATGTGCAATCGAAACCAAGGATTTTATTCCTTCAGGGCATATAGACTGGTTCAACAACCCTATCCCTGCCTTAGATGCTTTTGAAGAAGGAAACATGGCCAATATCTCCCCCACCATCAAAATCAACATTTCCATCAAACCAGGAATCATAGAAGAAAACACCATTGGCATTGCATGCTCCCCTAAGGAACTCACAACTTACAAAGCTCTCTTTTAGGAATACCGAAATATTTTTTCCTAGTCATATACGAAGATGTCTAGCCTCGATCCTTCTATAGTCGAACATCGCATCGACACATGGCCAGATGTAGCCCCAGTTCGTCAAAAGGAGTGCCCCCTTCACCCATCCAAAGTGGTGGCTATCAAAGCCAAAATTGACAAGTTACATGTTGTTGGGTTCATTTACCCCATTTTGTATACCTCATGGGTTTCCAACCCCATCCCCGTTAACAAAAAACAAGGCATTATTCACGTTTGCACCGACTTTCATGATCTCAACCACGCTTGTCCCAAAGACAACTTTCCAACCCCTTTCATCGACGAAATTATTGATGACTATGTCGGCCACGAGGCTTTGTCCTTCATGGATGGGTTCTCCGACTACAATCAAATCCAAATCCATCTAGTAGATTAGTATAAAACCACTTTTACTACCCCGTGGGGTACTTTTTCTTATCGTGTCATGCCTTTTGGACTCAAGAACGCATGTGCTATGTTTCAACAGGCCATAACTTATGCTTTCCATGATCTTGCTCACATCATCCTCACTTGTTTGGATGACCTCATTGCTTGATCCAAGAAGTGAACTCAACATTTCGACGACTTATGCATCATTTTTTAACGATGTCGCTAGTACAATATCCTCTTGAACCCCCTCAAGTGTGTATTTTGTGTCACCGCTAGATGCCTTCTTGGGTTCATTGTCTCCCAACACAACATCATGATGGACCCTCTCAAGGTCCAAGCTATCACAAAAATTCCACCACCTAGGAATTTACGCCAACTGCAGAGCCTACACGACAAAGCTAACATTTTACGTCGCTTTGTCCCAGATTACACCACTCGTGCGCATGGTTTCCTTCGCTTATTGCATCATGATATCCCATTTCAATGGGATGAACATGCTCAAACCGCTTTTGATGATTTGAAAGAGGCCATATCCAATGCCCCTTTGATTAGTCCTCTAGACTATGATCGCGATTACATCCTCTAATTGTCAGCTTCCATCATCTCAGTAGTAGGAGTCCTCGTCCAACTAGGGGATGATGGGAGGGAACATGTAATTTACTACAACAGTAAAAATCTTTCAGGACCACACCTGAAATACAATCATGATGAGAAACTCACCCTCACAGTTGTCCTTGCAGTCCAAAAACTACGACATTATATCCTGCTTCGAACTACCAAAGTCGTAGCAGATTCCAACCCCATGTGGTACTTGCTTAGTCGACGACAAATAACTGTTATATGTTCTTTATCATCGGATATTGTTCATGTCGGGTATTTGGTTTTTATGTGTGCAGGTACTTGGTCATCACAAATGACACAACCCCTTCAAGTATATGTTCGACACTGGCATGTAATTATTCCCTCTGAAAATCAATTGCACCTCCCAGTCACACCCTCTGACGTTCACCTTTAGGGTCCTTATATTCAGATCTGCAGTACCATCACCTCTACTTCATTTTCTTATTGTCACCCGATAGCACTCTCCCCCACATGAGTTGTCCCATTCATAGTTCCCCTTGGAAACTTGACACTCATGCTTCTTTCACCCCCTAGGGATGGGAGTCCCGATAGTCTTATGCACTTTCGAGAATAAGCCACATACTTCTTATCATCATATTGCTAGCTTTCCCAATGGGCTCCCAGGTTATCTCATCTCGGTTCTATTGACTGCACCTCTGCAGTATCATTATCCCTCTATCTCATCCACCATCAGTTTGACCATCTACAGATTTTCCTCCATTCAGTTACCTCATACAGAAACCCACTCATGGGGCCCCCACCCTCCACCAGTTCTCTTCACAACTTGCACCCTCACAGGCCAAGCCATCTCGCACTAGGGCACCTATTTATGTATTTGTACACTCATCCCAAATTATTCTTTATTTATTTGGTAATTGTAAAAAGCCTTTGTTTTCAGCATTTACTTATCTTTTTGTCATCACCCTTTATGACCTTCTTCTCCCGGCAACGCAACCCATGTCGCCCTTGGTTGGGGAACCCACTCTCCTTTTTTCATCCTGACATTTTTCACGAACCCCAAGTATCCCAAAGTCCATGTACCTCTGATCTCTGAGTTTGTCCACTTTGTCAAGCCTCTGGCATAGTTTAACCCCATATCTAGTCGCCCCCCTAACATTAGATACCGTTTTATGGTTGTTGCAAATCGTCCTTCAACATACCCCAACCAAGGGCAATCTCGAGTCTCACCACATCTTGACTTCTTTCATGTTTCCTATCAGTACCTGATCTCATCTCAGTGGATTTCATGAAGCCCTTTTCTTCTTGGAGTCGTGTCTCCCTTTCTGTCGACATCATCACAGTTTCCAGAAGGGCGACAATATCTTGACTCTCATTACCTTTCCAATGAGGAGTCTTGGACGACACAAAGAGGGTCATCATTGCTCTTTGATTCCGTTGACCCCCATAACATTCGACTTCAACAAAATCTCATGTTACGGTGGGTCTTACTATGCGACTATTACAATTGTTTTATACTAGCCGAAGACCTCTGAATTTGTTAGGCCATCAATGCCTACGAGTCATTGACACTTCTTACAGGTGTCCTTACCTCATTTCATAGTATGTTCACCATTCATAATTGTCATCTGTTGTTATCAACTGCCCTAGAGGGCGTTGCGGTTATCTACATCAGCATACATCTTCAGTTATTGTCTTACATTTTGGGTTACATGACACGAGCATGGGGCATGCCCGCCTCGTTTGTATACATACTTTCTTTTTTCTCCCTAGAGAAAGGTTTGGGTCCCAGAGTTTCCTCTCTCCCTTCAACGGATCGCTCTTGCAGTTCCTCTCAGTACTCTTCATTACCATGGCACTCTCAGTAGAATAAACATTGATGTATTTCGGCTATACGTATGCTCCTAACCTCACACATCATGGGGCATATGTTATCACTGAAATTTTGTCCACAACATTGCATGCAATTGGTTACAAAAATATAGCAATTCCAACAACAATTAGTTCACCTACATCACTAAAATGAATTTCAAAAGGAAAAAAATATATAATTGGGCAAAAATTGACATGCGCAAATTCATTAAAGGAAGCGTGCACACAGTGCGCGAGCCAACAAAGCCCTTAGAGCGCACAATGCGCCAAATGCGTGACTGTGTACAAGAAAAGCCGCACACTCCTATGAACGACACATTTATGGTTCTTGTTGCCCCCCCAACCACTTATGGATCGGCTCCCAACCTGATTTGACCTCCATATCTGAGCGGAATTTGAATGGGGGGTTGGTCACACCAAGAACCAAGAACCAATTATATTTTTCCTTGAAGAAATGTTATAAATGAAAGCCATGGATGCACTAAGAAACCAAGATCTTCAGAGTATTGTTATGTTGCCTCAATTCTC
The DNA here is from genome assembly GCA_009831015.1 of Picea engelmannii. Lineage (NCBI taxonomy): Eukaryota > Viridiplantae > Streptophyta > Pinopsida > Pinales > Pinaceae > Picea > Picea engelmannii. The sequence goes on along the minus strand of ML798001.1, from coordinate 89,873 downwards.
CCTTGTGAATCCTCTTTTCTCCTTGGAGTATTCAAGCATCATTGCAATAGGCCATTCCACTCACCTCTTGAGAGAATAGGCATTGATTTTCTTCATCATTTTCCATTTTTCTTCCATTGTAAGAAGAGCTCTCCATTAAGGAACTCAAGAGCCCTCCCAAGGAGGAAGAGGGGACCCATAAGTCCTCATTTTTTTCTACGGTGTTTTGCCAACTAATATAATTATCCATTGGTTCCATTATATTGGTCATTAGTTGATTGTTTATGGTTCTAAGTTTCTTATGCATTCTAGTTTTTATTTTCTTAGTTTTTTTAGTTTGTTTATTTGTTTATTACATGTGTTTGGCTTGTTTAACCCACTCACGAACTTTTTTCTTGTCTAGCAGACTCAACTAGGCATGCAAGTGTCATTGTTTTGCTCACCCAAGTGATGAAACAAACACAACACCAATATATCGTCGCTTGCTGATGGAAAATGAGGAAATCAGGCGACGGATCCAAGAGTTGCTTCAAAAGGGGCACATCAGACCCAATTCCTCCCCTTGTTGAAGCCCAATTGTACTGGTGCATAAGAAGGACGGGACGTGGTACCTTTGCATTGATGACAGAGCCTTAAGCAAAATCACAGTCAGGAGCTGATACCCCATTCCCAGGATTGATGACCTTCTTGACCAACTCAAGGGGGAAAAGTTCTTCAGCAAGATTGACCTGAAGTCTAGCTACCACCAGGTTCCCATCGAACCAATTGATGTATGGAAGATAGCCTTCAAATCTAAAGAAGGTCTCTTCGAATGACTAGTAATGCCCTTTGGCTTAACAAATGCACTAGCCACTTTCATGAGGTTGATGGATGATGCATTGAGACCCTTCACCAACTCCTTTGTGGTGGTATATTTGGATGGCATCCTCATCTTCATCAGAACATGGGAGGAGCACATGCGGCATATTCAATAGGTTTTGAGCACTCTGCGACAACACAAGCTATATGTCAACTTGGAAAAATGCTCTTTTGGCATGAACAAGGTCCAATACTTGGGCTACATTGTTGATGAGCATGGGGTACATGTTGATCCATCTAAGATCCAAGTCTTCCGTGACTGGCTAGCCCCGACCACATTGACCGAGCTTTGGAGCTTCTTGGGACTAGCCAACTTCTATCGACGGTTCGTGTTGAGATTCTCCCATATTGCATGGGCCCTCAGCTAGGTGACCAAGGGCGGTGGAAGGGCCAAGTTCGTGTGGGGGAAGGAGAAACAACGAGCATTCGATGATCTGAAGCATCGCTTGTGCTCAACTCCAGTACTCTCCTTTCCTGATCTGCAACAACTGTTCGAGATTGAGACTGATGCATCTGACTATGCTGTGGGAACAATTCTCACTCAGCACGGGTATCTAGTGGCATACCATAGTGAGACACTCTTCAATACTGTCCATAAATACCCCACCTATGACAAGGAAATGTATTCCATTGTACAAGCATGTCGTCAATGGAAATATTACATTCTAGGAAAAGAGACGATCATACACACTAATCACAAGCCTCTGCAGTTCATACAAACACAAGGGAAATTGCAGAACGACCACCATTAGAAGTGGTCCACCTACCTACAACAGTTCCATCTCAACATCAAGTATAAGACATGTATCTCCAATCATGTCGATGACTGCCTCAGTCGGCCTCCTGTGGCTGCACTCACCACTATGCCCCATTCCTGTGGACATGAAGCATCAGAGTGGTCCCAACTTTATCAACAAGATCCATACTTCACCACCACCTATCAGCTCTTGGGTATAGGCGCAACTGTCACCTATTTTCAGATTCAAGACAGACTCTTATGCCACCTGGGCCATCTCTGTGTTCCTACAAGTGAGCGTGCAAAGTTGATTTGGGAATCCCACTACAGTCGAGTGGCATGACATTTTGGCGTGGATAGAATTGTGATCGTTCTTTAGAAACATTTTAATTAGCCAAAAATTCGACAGGACGTCAGTAAGTATATCAGATCTTGCACTACATGTGTCATTTCCAAGCCAACCATCAAGAAGCGAGGCTTATACACCCCTCTTCCTATTCTCGAGAATCCTTGGGAATCCATCTCAATGGATTACATGTCTGGCTTGTCATCCACCAAGCAAAGAAATGACTGTGTATTTGTGGTCGTTGATCGATTTTCGAAGATGGCCATTCTAACGACCTGGAAGAAGAATATCACATCAGTCGATACTGCTAAGCTCTTATTCGAACAAGTGTGGGTCCACTTTGGGATTCCATAGACCATCATCTCCAACTGGGACAGTAGGTTCCTCGACACATTTTGGTTAAGTCTCTGGTCTCTGTTGGACACCAAGCTCACAAAATCCACTGTGTTTAACCCCCAAACCGACGACCAAACTGAGGTCGTCAATCGGATGATTGTGCACATCCTACGCATGTACAATTCTAAGCATCCACGTACATGGGACGAGAGTCTTCCCTATGTTCAACACAGTTACAACATGGCTCTTCATAGCTCCACCAGCCATAGCCCATTTCAGGTGGCTCTGGGATTCCAACCCTTGGAACCCATTTATGTTGAACTTCCTCTTTCCACCGCACAGACATACTCTTCCCATGATCAGTCTATGATTGACAAAGCCACCAGATTCATTGAGCGGATTCAACACTTTCACCAATAGGTCCAGGAGATTTTGCATAAATCCAATGCTAAGTACAATCAATACCATGATCAACACAGGGCACCACACCAGTTTCAGGTTGGCGACAAAGTTTGGCTACATTTGCAGGAGTATCTCATGGGACCCCATCGGAAGCTTCTCCCACTTCATTATGGGCCTTACGCTATCACCAAGGCTATGGGTAGCAACACTTTTGAGCTCAACACTCCACCCTTCCTTTGCCTACATCCAATGTTCAATGTGGACCTCCTTCAAACATATTTTCCACCATTATTGGACACCACAGAGATCACAGAATAGCTAATGCCAACATATCTCAACCATGACTGCATGGAACAAGCATCCACTGATCATATAGTGGACACATAGGTCAAGGGCACTCGACAGCAGAGGATCCAACTTTATCGGGTTGTCAAGGCAGGGAAACTCCTACACCAAGGCAAGTGGCTCACCCGGGGCCAAATCCAGCAAAAGTTTCCTTACTTGATGGGTCAACTCAATGCAATGGAGACCATTGCTTCCTAAGGGGGGAGGATTGATCCAGGTGGATATTGGTGGCCACCCACATATTCCAACTGGCTCCTCTTGTCTATTTTTGTTCAACACGTTCTTTTGTACTCCTTTGTAATTGTGGGTTCTACACTTCTGGGGTTGTCTAAATCTCCACACATCCTCCAGGTGGATACTAGTGGCCTCTTTCCTAATCCAACTGGATTATTTTCTATGTTTTCATGTCATCACATCTTGTTGTACATCCAG
>ML798001.1:65996-82867 GCA_009831015.1 Picea engelmannii | reverse complement strand
TATGCAAACGTTACAACCCTGGGAAGTTGAGGTACCAACTTACACCAACTTACCCATAAGGGCCCACATGACTTTTGGCGTTCCACCTTCTAGGGTTAGGTTTTTGGATGTCTAGGGTTTTGGCATTTATGAATAATATAAAAAATGCCTCTGGAGCCTCATTGTAATCCATTCTGCTCAGACGGATGTTTGTAGTAGCCACATCTCTTCTCAGAGATAGCTACCACCATTTGAGCAAGTGTTTCAGTTCTACAGTTTTACAGTTTCGGCCTATTTCATTATTTAATAGAAGATATTGTTCACTAGATATCTGTGTTATTCTTCATATCTTTGTGTTTATTGTATTTAGTCTGTTAATCAATTCATTCCGCTCCTAAATCTGGATCAATGGAACAAGCATCCAATGATCAGATAGTGGACACACAGGTCAAGGGCACTCGCCAGCTAAGGATCCAGCTTTATCGGGTTGTCAAGGAAGGGCAACTCCTACACCAAGGCAAGTGGCTCACCTGGGGCCAAAATCAATGAAAGTTTCCTCACCTGATGGGGGAACTCAACGCAATGGAGACCATTCCTTCCTAAGGGGGGAGGACTGATCTAGGTGGATATTGGTGGCCACCCACCTATTCCAACTAGCTCCTCTTGACAATTTTTAGTTTAACACGTTCTTCTGTACTTCTTTTTAATTGTGGGTTCTACACTTCAGAGGCCATCTAAATCCCTACACATCTTCCAGGAGGAGACTGGTGGCCTCCCACCTAATCCAACTGACTTGTTTTGGATGTTTTCATGTCAGCTCATCTTTCTGTACTTCTAGAGTCGTTTTGGTGCCCTAAACAATGTTTTTTTGGATTTCCATAGTCAAATTGTAGACAGAGGCAGAGTTTGACAGCGTGATGTGTATTTCTCAAAAATACCTTTCCAACGAGCTATCACGCGCCTAAAACGAAGGTCGTATGCAAAAGTTACGACCCTGGGAAGTTGAGGTACCAACTTACCCATAGGGTCCCACATGACTTTTGGCGTTTCACCTCCTAGGGTTAGGGTTTTGGATGTCTATGGTTTTGTCATTCATGAGTAATATTAAAAAGGCCTTTGGAGCCTCATTGTAATCATTCTGCTCAGACGGATGCACGCAGAAACCACATCTCTTCTCAAAGATAACTACCACCATTCGAGCAAGTTGTTTTAGTTCTGCAGTTTTACAGTTTCAACCTATTTCATTTATTCAATAGAAGATATTGTTCATTGAATATCTGTGTTGTTCTCCATATCTATGTGTTATTGTATTCAGTCTATTAATCAGTTCGTTCCGCTCCTAAATCCGGATCACCACCTTTTCACACGATGACTTCATCAATAATTTATTGTGCTTCCAGGTCTTTTGAAATGGAGGGAAAATAGCTGGAGAGCATCTGCACTAAGATTGCAAATGCCTAACTTCATGGCACTCGAAGCAATGGAATGGAACTTGCCAATAATTAACCTTCTACATCCATGTGAATTGTCCCCATACTATCTCTAGCTCATCCACAAGGCCATCCTTGTGATCCACCTTTATATGGACCCAAGCCCATCTCTGGTTCATTTTCGTCTCCCATCCTGGCTCACATCAAGTATACTTTCCTAGCATATTCCCGATTGAAACCGAGATTGATTCATGCTAAAATACTAGCGAGAGATTTGAGAGGATCACCCATACCTTTGTTGGGGAGAGGGCATCTCGAGTGGGATCAAAAGAAATGGCCCATTCTTTTAGGATAAGTCCCAAAGGGCCTCATCCCCAACTCCTCTCGAAAATCAATGCCAGGTCCTCCTTTGTATGGAATTTAAAACATATACAATCCCTTGCCAGGGTATGGAATTCAAGCCTATAACCTAACACCTTTGACCAATTATCATCTAGTGAGGAGATTAGAGTAGGCGCAAATACGATCTTACCACAAAATCTACCCACCACTGCTTGGCCCAGAAGCTTAGGGACGTCTCCTATCTCCATGTCCCTTCCCACCACCATACTTCGCCTCTCTTTTTGACTTTCCAACACTTAGATTTTTTGGTTTTTGAATGTGAAAAGGCCTCAGACTTATTCACATACCCTGGCTTATCAGGGCCACAAATTTCTCCGCTCGACTAACAATGATACACTTGTATGCAAGGAAGGGGGAATAATACTGTCCGGATAAACCCCCGAGGCCTTTGAGTTCCTTAGAGCGTGTTGATAAGATCCCCGAAACATGAACCCCCTTCCTATGAGTGGCTGTCGCGAGTTCACGACACAGACAAATCCAACAAATTAACCCTTGCTATGTTGGCTACTCGCCTTATCATCTGCATACGAATGAAATCCTGATCAGAGAGGAAGATTTCATCTGAATCCCAACCATCTATTCTATAATCAACTACATCATGATCCATTTAACCATCTTCTCATCCCTTCCCACTAACATCAATGCCTTCTACACATAGCCTTCAAATCTGATCACATGTCATCCTTAATTTCTATTCCACCGACATTACCTTACAACATTTTTATTAAATAAATCCTATGCTATTGTGAACAACTATAAACCCCGAGGATTAATGAGAACATATCTCCATAATTACACCTTACATTAATACATTAAAAAATACATATATCAATATTACCCAATTTATATACATATATTTATATATATCCAATTTAAAGTGAGTTATCTCCTATCAAAATTGAATATGCTATATAAAAAAATAAATATACCAACATAAATACCTATTTTATATCATATATTACCTTGATAGTGGCATTTATAGTGATAGTGGGGCGCAGGTATATATATGGTTAAAGAGGCACATATATACATAAGTAAAGTTGCATACATCCATTAATATGGCGATATATTTACGGAGTTAAAACGTGCATATTTACGAGTATGGGTAGGTATACCCGTCTTTCATGTGCTGCTACCGGATTTGCTGAATCCATCAAATGAGATGATGTAGTTTTAATGAATATTCCGGGGTATATAACCCCGGCTATATTGAGGGAAGTAGTTTCATAACAAGGTAATGATGGGGTGTTCGTATTTATTTTTTATTTTGAAGGTTTTAAAATTTATTATAATTTAATTTAATTGTTAATTTGTAGAGAGATAATTAATATTTGTTTGTATTTATATTTTTAAAAAATAAATTTATATTTTAGTTAATTGAACTAGAAAAGATAGATTTGGCTTTAAACCATTACCCCATTTCTTTATCTAATAATCATTTTATATATTTCCAATGAATTCCATACATAAGATTAAATATATAATATATTTTTTTAATATATACTATTTCATTATTGCACTCTCTCCCATTTAGATTCAAATCTCTAATGAGATTTTAACCAGTTGTAATAAGTTAAATTAAAATGATAGGTGCCCCTGAGTGAGACCCCTATCATGGGTATGTCTCGATTCTATAAAAGAGGACAAAACGTTGACCAATTATTCCGGCATCGATGCCAAACCACATGATTCATTTCGGTTTTAAATAAATTGACCTATTTGTCAGACAGTGACAATGAACTCAATCCACCCGAGCAACAACTCTGGTTACATTTCATTGGAGTGGAGTCCATTAAACGCTTAAACGATTGTCTTTGAGACATCTTCCGTCCATCTCGATTTCAACGCTCTTCTTCGAGCGAGAAAATGGCAGACACTGCTGTTGGTGTTGACGTTGCCGACGATGCTCAAGAGATGAGAAGAGAATTTCTGAGAATGTTGGCCAGCAGACGAGCAGCAACCGGTAAGTCTTCTCATTCATTCATTTTTTTTTGGTATGTTTTGTTAACGTAGCATTGCCATATAGATTTAAATACACCGAGTAAATCGAGAACTGCATTTCAGTGCCACTGAGCGTTGAGCCAGCAAAACCTGTTACAGAGCCCATGTATCAGGCGCATCCCATCCCAACATTCTGCAAGGTACTTTCATCCCATCTGAATATGTGAAAGATCTATAATATATCTATATTTTTTAATGGTTATCGCTTAGAATTCAGATCTACCTTCTCACGGAAATACTATTGCAGGCAATGGCAGCCTGTCCTCGGAACAATATTCCTAATTTGGAGTCTGCTTTAGAAGAAGAGAATCTCTATTTGACTACAGAGGTGAAGTGAATTTCTCATTCATGTGTTTGTTTGAATATCAATTAGGTAGTAGCTGTAATTGTCCTGAGCTGTCCGATGTGAAAACACGGGACAGGCTAGGTAACGAATCCAGGACATGCCCCCGGCCAGTGGGCTACTCTACCAGACATCTACATGCCCTCATAATAACGGGCAACATCAGATGGGGATTGACACTCCAACATCTAAAAGTAAGTTAAGCCAATCCAGAATGCTCTGCAAGGGTCACTTTGTCTTAGTGTGCGACGCAAGTGACTTCATGAAATTAACATCACTGTGGGTGTGTGTTGTGAATAATTCCACATTTATGACAAGTGTGAGAAAAAGATGGTGTATAAGGCATTATCTGCGCTGAAAGCTTTGTCAATCAGGAAGCGGGCTTTGGGATGCAAGTCACCAAGTTGATGTGATAGCACCATCCCTCACTCTGGTACTAACATTGACAGCAGTTTTGGTGTCATACCTTGTGGGCTGTCTTTGGGTTGTGGTTGTTATCTATGTGATGTTAGAGAGTATCTTGTTACAGTGACATTGTTCCACATCAATACTTATTTTCTAAGTTGTGTGTTAACCTCTCTGTAAGTGTGCGGGGTAAATATTTCTACATACATAACAATTGTGAGACATGATTTATTTATAAGGCATTAGTCGCACCAGAAGCTTTGCCAATCCAGGATCGGGAAGCTGGCTTTCAGGTGCAAGTCCCCTGTTTGATGTGGTGGCATCCTCCTCTCTCCAGTTCTAACATCATCAGTGGTTTTGGTGTTATGCCTTGTTGTTGTTATCTGAGTGGTGCCATAAGCCATCTTGTTACAATGGCATGGCATATCCTATGTTGGGATTTTGTTCCACATTAGTACTTTTCTTCCTCTCTTATCCACAACTGTTTGTTTGTAGGAAGAGGCTCTAAGAACAGAATTTGTGTGCATTCATATCTTTCAACCTTTCAATAAATGATTGTTACTTGAACTAAGGTAGATTGTGGAAAATTTTGATCAGATTTATTTCCAGGCTTGACCAAATCTGCATTTTGTCAAGAATATACCTTCTGGGGTGTTACAGGACTTATACAATCAACATAAAGCTTATCTGTCAAACTATCCCTTACTTGGACAAAAGCTGAATTTGTTTCGTCATTCATTCAAACCTTTGATCTGGCAGAGCATATCGATAAATAAGGCGTTTTAGTCTACTTTTGGATATTCGGCTCTATAGTTTTATAATTTCTTCTGTATACTTTTATCATTGAATATGATCATTGATCGTCAGTTTAGAGCTGTATTGCATACGGTGGATCTGTAGTTCTTTCATATAGCTTTATCAGCTGGGCACTTGAGTAATGCCTATTCTTCATCTTTAACTATGAGTTGATTGTAGGCTTCACGTACTTGCGCTTCCATGGTGTATTAGGGTTTGTCAATCGTCCTTTTCCCCTATGTAGAGTGTGTACACTGGTCCAGATATGATTGATATTTACCTTTCTCTTCCAATTGACAGCAGAATCGACATGCATTTCAGGTTCTAAATTTTGTTATCTGAAGCAGCCCTGAATCAGAAAAGGGCAATTTCTACCAAATTAATTCAACATATTTGCTTATGGATAACTTAAAGTACCTTACCTTTTTAAAGAAGGAAATGAGACCACGTTAAAGAGTAAATTCTGGTTAATTGAGCATATACTTATATAGTTCAATACAAAATTGCAACACAATTAATTGACTAGATATTGTACTTTTAGTTTATTTGTCAGTAGAAGAGGCCAAACTGCTTTGGTCGCTTAAATTTAAATCTGTTCACTCTCAGGCAGGGGAGCAAGGTCTCCTTCCAGTACTTATTTTGAAACTAAAAGACACTAAGATAAAACGAAGACCTGCTGTGGTGTGTTTGCACAGTTCATACAAATGCAAGGAGTGGTTGCGGCCATTGTTGGAGGTAGATAAAATTTCCCCTGTTTCCATGTCAACTTAATTTGGCAAGAATCCTTTAAGTTGAGGTATAAGGTGGCTTTGCATATTTGGAAAAACTTTTATGACTGCCAGAACTGTTATCAGAAATTTGCAATCTTTTCTGCAGGCTTATGCTTCAAGGGGATACATCGCGGTTGGAGTGGACTCTCGTTATCATGGAGAACGGGCAACGTATAAAACTGCATATAGAGATGTAATGAATGAGCTTGTGCATTATTTACTTTTATTAGGACTTGTTAGATGGTTATTTTTCAGCAATTATATATGACATATATTATTACATTTTGTTGGATTGACTGCCATTTTCTGGATGCAGGCTCTTGTTTCTTCTTGGAAAACTGGTCAGACCATGCCGTTTATATTTGACACGGTAATTCCGATCTCCTCTCTTCTAGAACTTAAATTTTATTCTACCTTTACTAGTAGAAAAGATTGTTTGTTTACTTGTGTTGGATATTATTCTTAAGTCTTCATGCAAGCATGCTCCCTTTGATTTCACACCATTTCCATGGCCTTAATATTGGACAAAAAATACTTGATCAAATTATACAAACAAAATCACAGGAACACAATATACAATGCAAATGCTTAGATTTGCAATACAACCTAGCTAATCTTTATTTCTCTGGAGGTACTGCCCGAACTCTCCTAACGAGATTGAATAGTGTTCATAGATTAGAGTAACTCCTACCCGAACCCTCCCAACGAGAGTGAATAGTGTTGATAGGTTGTCATAGCTTGAGAGAGTATTGGTGTTAATGCAATGTGCTAACTATGTAAGTGATTGAATGTGGGATGACAATAAAGCAATAAGAGAACAGGACAAGACAGAATAGACAGACTGATTCAGAATTATTCAATCACATTAACTGGAAAAATTGTGGATTTCCATGGGCAACAACCCTTCAGACTTTTCTTTATTAGCCCATGCAAAAGAATAGAATTACAGGATAATCTCCTTGGCTCTCACCCAATCCTTTTTAGAATGGACATTACTCCTTTTTACAGTTAAATATAATTTACAACAATGATAATCTAAATTTTAAACTTATGTGGGTTGATACATGCCCAAAGTATACAATCAGGTTACTGTAGAAGAGTGTCCCTTTAATTGCAGGCGTCCATAAAATGTGCCTAGATAAGCATGTGGCAGGATTTGTATGATGGACAGATTAGAGAAGTAGACATGGTTCTAATTGAACGTAGGAGCTGTCAAACAACTGTAAATCAGATATTTGCGAGGATCTAACTTCATTCATCCAACTACCATGTTGATACCATCTTGCTGCTGATATCAGCATTGAAAGAGTGGTTCAAGCTAGAACTTATGCAATCTCTACCCACAACATCCGATCCCTGATGCATGATTCATCCTTGAGTCAACTGGCAGTGATTACCTTCAGTATAGTTCAACCCTATTGATGTGCTTGTGCGGTGTTGCTGCCATATACACACCTCAGGTAACGTGGAATAAATTTTCAATCCACTGGGTGTGTCCTTTAGGGCAAGTCTGGAGTCAAGGTGTTATCACTTGATCCTCAACTCCTTCTCTTTCTAGGCCAACTCCTAGCGAAGCCAAGGGGGTAGTCCCTAATAAAAGAATCTAAGGTTTGAACTAAGCTAAGTACAAAATGAAATCTAGGAGTTTATTTGCAACAAGAGCAACTACAAATAGATCTACGCTAGCAACATATATGACAATAAAAGAACTTGCTTATAATAAAGATATTCAAAGCATGTAAAGTATTTGCATGAAAGGTATACAGTAATGAAAGCAGATACAATTGCTTGAAAGATAAAAGATAAGCAAATATGAGGACTAGTGCCAATAATATAAAGGTTGCAAGATGTATGTAATGCTGCCGAAATAGAGATTGTTCTGCAAGTGCTCCTGTAAATTTTATTATGAGTTTTGTTAAGTGGAGTGGTTGTTGTGAATACAAGCCACTATGTGATATGTGTGCAAAGTGAGAACAATAAAGCAAATCTAATCTAGGTGTGGCCCCTTAGAGGCTATCCCTCAGATTGGATGTTGAACTATGCTGGAGGTCCAACAGGAAGGATATCCCTCTGACTTCACACACAAGTTCAAGAGAATGCCAGAAGTCCAACACAGGGAGAACTAAGTTTTGAAAAGGCCCACCTGACTTCACACACAAACTCTTTGCATTTACCAACTGAGCAATATCAACTAATGGATTGTCCTATTAAACTACTCTGCACTGACCAGTTCCTGTTCTGATGGGTCCCCTAGATCAAGCTAGGTTCGCAAGGGGTCAGAGCAATACTAGGGGAAGCTAAGGGGATGGTTTATTTCCAAATTGAAATAACAGAAAGTAAAATGCTGAAATTGAAACTAAACTAGAAAATGAAAACTACACTAAGCTAGTCTAAGAAAAGGAAATCTAAACTAATGTTATGCGATGCTGTGATTGATTTTAAGGTTTATTTTAGCTTCCTTAAGTGAGATTGAGAGCATAAGTAAAATGGACCAAAAAAAATCCAATCACACAAAAAGACACCATTCCCCCGGGCTCCAAGGGGATGAAAAGTGGGCACTGTGTAGCCCAATGATTTTATTGATGAGGTTACAATCTTATTCTTTAGGAAGCCTTGTGATCCTTCATTAAGGGAGATCACAGGGTTTTGCAAGTTTTGAGAATGTTTATGAAGGAGGATAGGTGCTTCCGGGGTCCCAAATGGTTCAAATCCGCCAAATTTTGGCAGAGTCTCCCCTTGGTTGTCCACAAACCTGCAAAAAACAGCAAGGTAATATAGGCAAAAGATGCCCAATAATGGATTGGAAGACCTTGAAAAAAAGTGTTAGAAGATGTGCAAAAAATATGCTAAAAATCTCTAAGTAAAATCTACACTAAACTAACCAAATGAAGCCTAATGAAACAAGAAAATAGAGCCTTTTCTTAATGATATTATTTTTTGTCCTAAAACAGTAAATAATATCAATAAGTTTGCCCAAATTTAGATTTTGAACACTTGAAAAATGAAACTTTCTTTAGCCTTTAAATTTGCCTTCTAAAATTAGCTAAATTATAGATTTTGCAAGCTAGATCTACTTAATGAATGAAACTTTATGAAATGCGATTCTTTAGATTTAACTTGAAATGGAAATCTGACTTTGCATGTATTGAAAGTAACCAAGAAAATAATTTAGAATTTGAGAGAGAGAGAGAGAGAAAGGCTTGGCTCAAGAATTGAATCCTTGGGCTATGGGGTCCTTTGAGAAATAGTTGAGGGATTCTTGCTTCACACGAAGATCTTGAAGAAGAAGAGGAGTTGAACTCCAAGTCTTCACCTCTTCAAGCTTGAGAATCCTGTAAGCTAAACAACTCTTGCCAAACAATTCGTTAAGCATGTAATTTCCTACACTTGTAATTTAGAGATACATGTATATAAACTTAAATAAACATGCAATCTAATTTCTCAAATATAAAGGAAAATAAGACAATACACAAACAAACAATTTTACTTAAGTCTTACATCCAAGGATATTCTTAATGAAAATGAAAGACAAAAGAGCTATTCTACAGTTATGTCAAGGCTCAAACACAATATAAGCAATGAGGAATGAGCATCCACACAATGAAGCCACCCACAATGGACCTCCAAAGTCTTCTTTATTCAATCTTGAAAAGAGTATACAAATTACAATCACAAGTTCTTTCCCCAAAGCTCCAACTAGCTTTAGCAATGGGAGAGAGCTTCAATTTATAGGAGGAAGGGTGCACTTCCCAAGGAGGGAGGACGCACCACTTGGAGAACATGGGCTTGCCAAGTGTGAGAGGTGGGGCTGTCACCTCTCTCCCAACTCCCCTAAGTCGCCACATGTGAGAGAGGAAGAGGGAAGAGGGGCGCCACCTCTCAAGGGGTGGGCAGCCCTCTCTTGGAATGCACCACCTCTCCTCAAGAGGGGCGCACCTCTCCTTGGCGACACCTCGAAACTCAAGCTAACCATTAACTAACTCACCCACGACTCCTTCTAATGTGCCAACAAAGCTCAATTAACTCCAAGAGAGGGTGAGTCAACTCAAAACATGTCCCAAACATGTTTCCCAAAAAATAGCTTTGCTGATATTTTACCTTTTATTTGCCTTTTATTTGACTTTTGTGAGTAAAATTAATTTTAAGTGATTAAAAATCACTAATTTCACTCACAAAATGGATACTTAGGTAAAGTGGGTATTCTGAGTGTGAAAACGAATACCCCCAAGGCATATAAAGTCTCCTAGTACCACTTTTTTAACTTAGGCTTTATTTACAATTAAAATATCTCGTTTTGCGGGATTTTTTTTATTAACTGAAAACATTGAAAAATCCTAGGTTAGTGCAATTTCCGTATGACTCAAAAATGATGACTAGCATGGTAATACACATTAGACACTAGACTTAGATAACCAAGCTAAGGCCTAACCATCACTACATACTCCAACTTTGGAGGAAATGAGTGAAAAAACTCAAAAATTATAACTTACTTAAAAAATTCAAGCAAGAAATAATTAAGTAAAAAAAACACTCTAGAGTAATGCACTCATGATTAAGTCTTAGGAGGCTATGCCTTTTACCAGTTCATCATGCTAGGTTCATCTTATTACAATTCCCCAAGGGGGGGATGGAAATGTGGTATAGGGAAAAAGAAGAAGAAAGGTGGCCATATTGGTCGACTAGACTTTTGAACTCTGATTTTGAACAACTTCTAGTTCAATCTTTGGCGGCTCAACTGCAAGTTCATCCTAGTGCAACTTGGTGGGTAACATGCAGCAAGACCTCTAATGCATGATTCATCCTTGAATCAATTGGCAGTGATTACCTTTTGTACAGTTGAACCCTATTGATGTGCTTGTGCGACAGACGGGCATTAATGCATGCAAGCAAAAGCTTAGTTGGATCAAAATGTTGTAATATAGAATATGCCCTAGCAGCTATTCATGACCAATAGAGGTTGACAACTTGTTTGAGTTTAGGAGGTTCCCCGTGCTTGCATGTGACATGATAAGATATGATAATATTATTTATTTCCAACAAATAACCACAAAAGTAGGTCAATGGGACTAAAAGGTACATCCGATGTGAATAAAGTGTGGGAATGCAAAGCAACTCCTTTACAATGCTGAAAGCAACAAAAGGCAATTAGAGAGTGTGCGATATTTGATGCATGCATGGGAGGATGAGAGCCTCAAAAGTCTACTTTCAGTTTTCAAGACTTGCTTTTTGTGTAACTTTCTATTTTTATAAAGTCTATTTTTTCTGAAACTGATCACATTTTTGGATACCCTTTATTGAAAAGGGTATGGATGTTAGTTTTGGCGATGATCAAAGGAAATGCGCTTTTCTGTTTGCGTTGTTTTTTCTTTTTTCAGATTGGTCATGCCTTTTGTAAATACCCTTTTATGGTGAACAACGTGGATGCCAATTTTGGTGACAATCAGAGAACACGTGCTTCAATGCTTTTTTCTTTTTCTAAAAATAGTAGGTGCCTTGGGTCCTTCTTCTAACATTAAAGCTGGATTTCATTTTTCAGGAGATTTTGAGTACTTCTATATTTTGTGATGCAACCTACTCTAACAGTTGAGGTATGTGCCTTACCTAGTTCAAACATGTGATTTTTCTCAAAACTTCCATGTTGAAGTTCTACCCTCCCTTGTCTAGTGACCTCAACTGGGGTATCATCTCCCATGAGGATGGGAGGACTCATGCATGCAGTAATAGAAGATAAAACATTTTCAGAGGCTTCCATATGATGGGATGCACCTGAATCTGGGATCCATGCATCGGGAGAGGAATGAATAACAATTAAAACATGAGAATTACCTCTCTTGTATGGCGATTGGTTGGTTGATATTACACACACCTAGGATATTTTTCCTTATTTTCCTATGTTTATTAGTCATTATTGGGGGTCTCCTATTTTTTAGGAACCTCTCCTACATTCTAGGAGAATATTCTCTTTAGTTGACTAGCAGAGTGGAGTCATTCAGGGTAACTTTGGTTTTATCACCAAGTAACCTCGTGGTCATCACCATGAATGTGCACTTACCTTGGGATCATCACCAGGAAGACACATTCCTTTTGCATGCTTGATCTCCTCCTCATTTCACTCCGGTCTGTCTAGTTAATTGAGGACTATATGTTTAGTTGACTAGGACTAGGTGACAGTTAACTCCGGCGACGGTAACTGCCCGTGTGTCTCCATATCTCTCTAGACCACCACTATGGTGCATTGGTTTCTCCTCTATTGTACATTAGTTGAGCCATGCAGAGTATATCATGTGTATTTTATCATTCTTTCATTTGGTTAATACAATTTCATATTTCTTTCACTCCAAATTTTCTCTCTTCTCCTCACCTTTGCAAGCTGCGTATGTTCTTTTGCTAGCTAGATATTTTGTGCAGGTATTCACCACATCTTACATGGTATCAGAGCCCACAGGCTGCTAGGAAGAAGGCGCACCAAAACTTTATTTGCAGGTACTAAAGATTGAAGAACGCAGGAAGAATGGAATTTCCACCATCTGCAATTCTGACCCCGGATAATTACTTCGAATGGAAGTAAAAGATGGATATTTTGCTCAGAGGTAGAGGGTTGTATAAGTTGACCATGGGTATGAAAACATAACCCACATCGACCATTGAAAAATTAAAATACCTCAAAAGAATGGATGAGGCTTACGGAGCCCTAAGCATGCACATGTCCCCTGAGTTGTTGTTTCATGTATTATCTTGCAAAACTCCAAATGAGATCTGGACCACCATGGAAGGACTCTTTGGCAAGCAAGATGAGATGAGAGGTCACATGATCGAGGTTGAACTACTTGCATTGGATCCGAAAAGCTTTGAAAACATCCAGTATTTCTTCACGAAGTACAAGGATTTGCTGCTACAACTCAAGGCTTGCGGGGTCGACAAATCAAAGGAGGAAAAGCAAATGGTTCTCACCATTTTGTCAAAACTTGGTCTATAATACTCAATCTTTGTTTCCACATTCCACACTTAGAGGTTCACTGCTGGAGCATCCTGGACTATGCCCTCTTTGGAGACCTTCATTGAGGCCCTGATGTAGGAGCAAGATAAACTCATCAAAATGGGTGTAATCAAGAACTCAAAAGCGCATGCACTTGCTGTGCATGATGGCAGCAACTCTCAAAATCAGAGATCCAAGCAAAAAGGCAAAGGAAAGGCGCATGCAGAGCCTAAGAAGGAAGGGTACTCCGAACCCTTCAATGATTCCTCGGGATCCAAAGGTGAAAAAGGCAAGAAAGGGAATACATGTACCTACTGCAATCAATGATTCCATCCAAAATCTGCATGCATGAAGAAGCAGATAAATCTTATGGCGCATATTCTTCAGAAGAACAACCTTGGGGATCACATTCCCAAGGGTGCCAAGAAGAAGCCAGAAGATCAAGCTCCCAGAGGTAATCCTCATGCATCAATAGCTGTTCACTCTTCTCCTGATGCTTGGAGAGTGGATTAAGGCGCATCCCATCATATGGCTGACACACGGGATGTCTTATCTTCTTTGACTGCATGCAATGGTCCTCCTATCCTCACGGGGGATGACTCTCTAGGCGAGGTCTCCGGAAAAGGGAGAGTGGAACTAGATCATGGAAGTTTTGAGAATGTCCTACATGTTCCCAAGCTTTTCGTGAATTTTCTCTTTGTGTATCAGATTACACACTCAGGCTCATGAAAAAAGGTGGAGTTCACACCAGACTCAGTGTCCATATTTGACATGTAAGACAACTCCAAGGTTGCTATCGAGGAGGTTAATCATCAATCTTGGTTAACACTTTTTTCTAAGTTTATTGAACCTAATTCCTCTGTACTATTGATGCATGCCGATGATAGTAGTAGATTATTACACGAGAGGTTTGGTCACCTGAACTTCTGGTACATGCAACAACTTAGCAAGAAAGGGATGGTCACCGAGTTACTTGATATCCACTTTTCCGAAGGGGTTTGTGAAGGATGTGTCCTTGGCAAGCATCCTCAAGAGAAGTTTGAGAAAGGGAAGTCTCACAAAGCCTCCTCTCCATTGGATCTGATTCATAGTGATTTCATGGGTCCATTCCTACATCCATCCATTGGCAAGGCAAGGTACGTTCTTACATTTTTGGATGATTACTCACGTTATACTTGGGTATTTTTCTCAGACATAAGTCAAAGGTATTTGTGCACCTAAAAGAGTTCAAAGCACTTGTTGAGACTCAATCAGGGAGAAAGATCAAAGCCCTCCGTATAGAGAATAGGTGGAGTATGTCACAAAGATGTTCAAAATCTTTGTCTTGAGGCTGGGATACAATTGCAACATACAATACCATACACTCCGCAGCAGAACGGGGTTGCTGAGAGGAAGAAAAGATCTCTCAAGGAGATGGCCTCTTACATGCTGCATGCAAGGTCACTTCCTCAAAAGCTTTGGGTTGAGGCACTTAACTGTGCTAACTACATCCTAAACAGATCTCCCCACAGATCTGTCAAGGATTAGACTCCTTTCAAGGCTTGGAGCGGTAATAAATCATAAGTCACTCACTTCCATGTCTTTGACTCATGTGCATGGGCCTAGATTCCCTCTAAGAAGAGGAAAGCACTAGATCCACAGAGTACTGCATGTATCTTTGTTGGATACCTAGACAGTGTGAAGGTATACAAACTCATTGATCCCTTTACATGCCAACTCATCATTGAGCATTGTGTTCAATTCGAGGAAAGTCTCTCGCATGCTCCACAGAATCCTCATGCAGATACTTTTGTCCTTCAACCAGTTCGAGCTGATGAGTCTGCACATTCAAACTCCACTTCATATTTGAGTTCCGATACAGAGTCGAAGGATTTAGAACATGTAGATGCACAATCAATACAGACAGATGAAGAGCCAGAGCAGAGGCCCAAGTGGGCATAGACCACTCTTCAGGATGCAGGAGTTCTTGTTGGGGATCCATTAGATCTCAGGAGGACTCGATCTCGTTTTGAGGAGCCTCGTGTACTCACAGCCACTAAGCCCATGTTGCCTATGCACTATTATGTGGCTTAGTCTTCAGACCCGCAGACCTATGGCGAGGCTGCAGGGAATCCCTTTTGGGAATCAACCATGCAGGAGGAGTACAACTCCCTCCTCGAGAACCAAACTTGGGATTTGGTTATGCTTCCTTCAGGAAGGAAGCTTGTCAGATGTAGATGGGTCTATAGGACCAAGAGCGCATCAAATGGACATGTTAGCAGATATAAGGCAAGACTAGTTGCCAAAGTTTTTTAGTAGATCCATGGCATAGACTACGATGAGACATTCGCTCTAGTAGCGAAGATGGATTCCATTCGTTTGGCCCTTGTTATTGTGGAAACCAGAGCATGGGAAGTCCATCAGATGGATGTGAAGAACACATTTCTTCACAAAGATCTCTTAGAGCAGATTTACATGGAGCAACCACTTGGCTTCATACATGATTCATCTTTGGTTTGCAGGCTCAAGAAGTTTCTCTATGGCCTCAAGCAGGCACCGAGAGCATGGTATGCCAAGATGGATTCCTACCTGCCGTCCTAGAATCTTGTGAGATGCAAATCTAATACAAATGTCTACATGCTTAGGACTACTAATTCACTTTTGATTCTAGTTCTTTATGTGGATGATATTTTGATCACTGGCTGCTCGACTTCATCAATTGTTGCAGTGAAGCGGATTCTGCATGATAGGTTTTTGATGACGGACATGGGTCCACTCCATTACTTCCTTGGTCTCTGTTATCCCCCACTTTTAGGGATAACTAGGAGATCATGTCTCGAGGCCCACATGTCCTAGACATGGAGTACCGAGAGCCAGGTCGACTTTGGCATGGCCCTGGAGGGCCCATCTTTTCTCCCTTTCAGCGCCTCTACTTTGTCAGCAACAACAACATCCATCACCATCGGCTTGGTCTTGTGTCAAAGATAGTTCTTGCTCCATGAGGTAATGAGTCCGGGTATCATGGTATGTGTCACTCTGATCTTCAAAACTTTTGAATATGTGCATTTAATTCCTTTTGTTTCTAACAAATGCTTGGATCTTATACTTGCCCACTTGACCATGTCTGGGGGAATGACAGGATGCCCTAGTAAGCCTGTGTCCGTAGGTTTTGGTTTGCCACTGGGGGGATTTCTGAAAAGCCATCGTCTGCTCCCGTCATAGCACCACTTTTTCATCTTGCTTCCTACTCACCTATCCCATTACACTTGTCTGGGCACTAGGTTGACCTATCATTTGAGGATTACACCTTACCTAGTGGGAAGAAGGGGCTAAAGGCCCAGAAGGTAAAAGCAAGCTGGCAAAAGATAAAAGCCTTAGAATAAAACCTCGAGATGCTTCGCCTAAGGATCCCCGAAAAAGCAATAAAAGGCTTCTTAGCCAGAAACAAGAGGGACCCGTAAAAATAATAAAACAAGACCTAGTCAGAGGATAGGGGATCTCATCACGAGCCAACTTATTAGGTCCATGGGTACCTAGCAGTATGACATTGCCACTAGCTGGTTACCACGCCAAGGTAGTGACCCTTGGTTGCACGGCCAAGGGAAAGGGGGTCTCATCACGAGCCAACCTTCTCATTTCTGTGAAAGTACTTGTTGCCGCCTTATACACACCTTTGGGAGACGTGGAAGAAATCTTCAATCCACTCGTTGTGTCCTTGGGGGCAAGTGAGAGTTAAGGTGCTGTCACCTAATCCTCAACTCCTCCGTCTAGGCCAACTCCTAGCGAAGCCA
>ML798001.1:39437-61573 GCA_009831015.1 Picea engelmannii | reverse complement strand
AGAGCACTGAGGCCTAGTTCCCCTACACCAAAGTGAGCCTCTCTCCCCTAGGGTTTTGTCCTTGAGGCCTTGCCATAGCAACACTTCAAGGCTTGACCCTCCCGTCCTTAGTCTTACTATCATATTTGATCCTTCAGCTTCTGTGTCCTCCTTTTGACTCCATTAACCCTAGGAATGCACTGATCTAAGGCCTAGTGTGTGAGTACTTGTAATAAAAAACAACTCTTAATACTTTGAACAAAACCCTAGTCTAGACTAACCCTATTAACTCATTTGCTGCCGTCACCCTTTGCTATTATCATCATTGTGTAGCTATCGTTTTACTTATGAGCAATTGAATGGTTGTTAAAAGGCATTACCTGAATGAAGTGTTAATTGTTATATTGAATGCCATACTCTTTCAACATTTATTGAAGAAGTGATATTGTACGTCGTTGCTATTATATAAACATTGACTTCATCAATATTTGTTTCTCAATTGCTTATATATCAGATAGTCATTGATTATATGAAGTACTAACCAAGCAAGTAAGCATGCATATATATATTTCTTGTTGCTTTGTCTTAGGCAGGTGCATCTCCTTTTGGTTATACTTCTCTTTATTGGCTATTTAGCCGGACTATCTGCTCGGTGGTGACTTGTGAGGGGGAATTTATCTTTTAGCCTTCCATCCTTTGCCTTCTCAAAACCCCAGGTCACCGGGGACGTCTCCTCTGGGCCTTACCTCCCTAAACAGAAATAACCTTCCCATCGAGGTGACATTGGGTGGGATTGGTTCAGTTACGCCAGTTTTCCTCTTTACATCCGTCTTTTATCCTAACTACAAATTGTGTGATAACAGTCTCGATATTAGTCAAGATGCTTCAGGCATCAAGATATCTCAAGCCAAGTATGCTCGCGATCTCATGGAGAGATTCCACATGACAGACTGCAAGTCTGCCCCTACACCCTTCCTATCCTGGGTAAGATTTGAGGATGGCGGGGACACTCTACTGGTTGACAACACTCTGTAAAGATAGCTCACGGGGAGTTTGTTGTATCTCTCCCACTCCCGACCAGACCTATCATATGCAGTGGGAGCAGTCTCCAGGTACATGCAGGAGACACATGAGTTACATTGGAAGGTTGCAAAGCGTATCCTTAGGTACATTTAGGGCACCATCAGCTATGGGATTCATTATGCATCAGGCTCTGCATTGGATCTCATAGGCTTCACAAATTCTGATTGGGCAGGCGACAACACTGATCGCAAGTCCACATTCGGATACACTCTTAGTTTGGGTTCAAGGCCTATCTGTTGGTCAAGCAAGAAGCAGTCTGCTATTGCTCTATCTCTAGCCGAGGCCGAGTACAGAGGAGTAGTTAACATTACCATACAAGCATTGTGGCTACAAAACTTCCTTATAGAGTTGGGCACCGAGTTCCACAGGCTGACTGCCATTTGGTGTGACAACTAGAGTACTCTCAAGTTTGGTAGAGACCCAGTGCAGCGGTAGCTGACAAAGCATATCGAGATCCATATGCACTACATCAAAGATCTAGTCCACAAGAGGATCATCGACTTGTAATTTTGTCCTTCCTCCAAATAGTCCGCTGACATCTTCACCAAGACTTTCATTGAGCAAAAGTTTCACTCTTTGCGCAATCGTCTTGGAGTGAAGGACACAGTTGCTTAGCAACTGTCTTTTCTTCTTTTGATGCATTGTACCTTGAGATCCCACAAGGTTTTCCCTCTTTCCTCGCTTTATTTCAGTGTTAATTACCCCATAGTAGTGTTCAAGGGGGGTGTTGGAGATATTACACACACCTAGGATATTTTTCCTTATTTTCCTATATTTATTAGTCATTATTGAGGGTCTCCTATTTTTTAGGAACCTCTCCTACATTCTAGGAGAATATTCTCTTCAGTTGACTAGCAGAGTGGAGTCATTCAAGGTAACTTTGGTTTTATCACCAAGTAACCTCGAGATCATCACCATGAATGCGCACTTACCTTAGGATCATCACCGGAAAGGTACATTCCTTGTGCACTCTTGATCTCCTCCTCATTTCACTCCTGTATGTCTAGTTAACTGAGGACTACATGACTAGTTGACTAGGACTAGGTGGCAGTTAACTCTGGTATTTGCCTGTGTGTGTCCAGATCTCTCTAGACCACCACTATGGTGCATTGGGTTCTCCTCTTTTGCGTATTAGTTGAGCCATGCAGAGTATATCATGTGTATTTTATCATTCTTTCATTTGGTTAATACAATTTCTTATTTCTTTCACTCCAATTTTTCTCTCTTCTCCTCATCTTTGCAAGTTGTGCATGTTCTTTTTCTAGCTAGATCTTCTGTGCAGGTATTCACCACATCTTACATTGGTCTCCTGGTTTCTTCTTGGCAGCCTCGGGAATTTGTTCCCCAAGGTTATTCTTCTAAAGTATCTGCGTTGTGAGATCAATTTGTTTCTTCATGCATGTTGATTCTTGATGATAGTTGCGGTTGCAATAATCGCATTTAGACTTCCCTTTCTTTCCCTTTCCATCTTTGGAGTCGAAGGAATCATCGAAGGGTTTAGGATTTTCTTCCTTCTTGTGTTCACAATGTGCCTTGCCCTTTCCTTTTTGCTTGGTCTTTGGATTGCATGCACTGTTGATCTCATGCACAACAAGTGCATGCGCATTGGGTCCCTTGATTATCCCCATTTTGATGAGCTTATCTTGCTCATGCGTTAACTCAATAAATTGATCCAATGTTCGCATTTTCTAGGTTGCTCTTGAAGTGAATCTCATTGTATGGAACGTTGAGACAAACACAACATACTCCAGACCAAGTTTTGACAATATAGAAAGGATCAACTGATTGTGTTGAGTTGATTTGTCAATACCACATCCCTTTAGACGATGTGGTATTCACGAGCCCAAGAAGAAATGCATTGTGCATTCGAGAGCCCAAGGAGAAATGCACCCTCCACTTGAGAGGATACACAGAGGATGAGTAATTGGTTGACACATGGCATCTATCTTTGACTAGTGAGCCTCACTTGAGATGATGCTAGACTTGCCTTTCTTTCTAAGGAAGCTTTCTCCATGATGTTGAGTCTTGACTTGCACTCCTAGAAAGCTTCCATGCTAAGAAAAGTTGCTTTTATTAACTTTTCGCTCAAAGCAATCAAGAAAAAAGGGCTTTATTTGGAGTCCACTATTACAAAAGCGGTAAACCCAACTCACAAAGAAACCAAGCAAGAACACAACAAAGCTCCTAAAAGAGAGATACTTCGTGGATATCAAATGAAGAGAGCAACCATCTCTTTATAGCAAAGGAATGACATAAACCCTATATAGATAACCCATAAAGTGCATAAACTCTAAAATGAATTAAATGTACTTCAAGTCATTAATACAACACCAAGCGTAAATTAAACTAAGTCAGAAAGTGATTTTATTATTATGCCTAAAGGCTATAGTCTAGATGACCATTATAAATTCTAACATTCTTTCTGAATGGTCATTCTAGTAAATACACCAAGCTTATCTCTAAATTTACAAATTTATTTGGGGTAAGAGACTTGGTGAGATGTCTCCAATTTGAACATAAGTTGGGCAATATTTCAGCTCAACTACTTCATCTTCAACAAGTTTTTGAATGAAACGACAATGTATGTTGACATGTTTAGTGCACTCATGAAAGACGGGGTTCTTTTCAAGCTTGATAACTTGCTAGTTGTCAAAGAAATGTAAAGTAGGATCATTTTGATCAACTTGCAGATCTGCAATTACTCTTCTAAGCCAAACCACTTCACATGCCCCTTTTGTTGTTGCTTTGTATTTTGACAGGTAGAGCATTCAATAACTTAACGCATCAGGTTTTTATTAATAAGAGCCATATATAAATACATTAATATGACCTTTGGTTTAACAGGTCTGATGATGGTTCCTATTCACCTATGACTCTTCACATTTCTTAATTACAATATTTACAAGACACCAATCCCTAGGACTACGTATCTAACATCCCCCCCCTTAATCTGAAGGGATGTTTGTGAGTCCAAGCATCTTTTTGAACTTTTCTCTTCCAAGAACTTTGGTGAAGATGTTTGCAATTCGCTCACTTGTGGAACAATGTATCAACTAAATGGTCTTGGCCTCTACATGATGTCGAATCAAATGGTACTTCGTGTTGATGTGCTTTGTGTGAAAATCCCAAGCCCTAGGTGACTAAAGTCCTTATGATATCAATTAAACAAGTAATTGTTGAATTTAATTAATGCTGAAATTAAATTTCAGACCATAGCATTAATCACACAATAGCTGGAAATTAACTAGCAAAAGCAAAAAAATCAATTTCACACATGCACATGTAATTACCCCTTCAAAACTAGCTTTTCATTCCTTCAAAAAACTCACAAGGAAACCTCCGCAAGTTACTTAAAATTAGAAGTTGTGTGGTTATCAAAATCACCTCAAACTGAGCTTGTATAGCCTCACTGAGAGGTATAGTGTGTTGGAGAAAATTGATGTACGACCTGTAGGATGGCTTGTACGACCTGTTTGTACCATTGCATGGACTTGTCAGCATGACTCTATGGATGCATACGGTACCGTCCATACAACTATATGGACTTCCATACGATTGTACGAAACTGTACTGATTGTTGTCTCAAACTACGTGCTACCCAAAAATGCCTCTTCCTTGGCTGCCTACTCTCTCTCTCTCTCAGTCGCTCAACTTGGTCAACTATTCATGTGTTTTTGAACTCTCTATCTTGACTTGTCTTTATAGTTTTAGCTGAGACCAAAACCATAATCTATTTTTGAGATTACTCCTAGTCTAAGTCATGCATGCATGAGATACACTTTTTATACTTTCACTTTTTAAGTAAAGTGAATCACAAGATAGAATTTACTTTTCGAAAATAGAATTACTTTTAAGTTTTCGTAAATATCTCGAACTACTTCTCACATGTTTACACTGAATCTATGCAGAAGTTCTTGTTCGAGCTATAATTCTCAACTCTCCCTCTTAGCGAGGAAGGAATTTTGCACCAGTCCAAGTCTTATCTTTGAATGCCTCAAACTTCCCTTTTGCCAAAGGCTTGGTCAAAATATCAACAACCTGTTGATCCATGGGAATATACTGGAGCTTCGCTGCTCCCTTTTGAACCCTGTCTCGTATGAAGTGATATTTGATCTCTATATGCTTGGACCTCTCATGAAACATTGGATTCTCAAAGAGTTTGATGCAACTCTTATTATCACAATAAATGACCATGGGATCCAACTCTTGATCAAACAATCCTGCAAGTAACCTATGAAGTCAAATGGCCTCACAACTAGTCATACTGGCTGCCATGTATTCTACCTCTACTAAGCTAAGTGCCATGAAAGTCTGCTTTTCGCTGAACCAGGATATCAATGCTGATCCCAAGCTAAAACAACACCCTAAGGTGCTCTTCCTGTCTACTTCATTGCTTGCCCAATCTGAGTTTGTATGCCCCAACAACTTCACTTCACCATCTCCAAGATATCTTAGACCATACTCCACTATGCCCCTGAAATACCTGAGCCATGTTTTACTGTTTCCCAATGCTATTGCCTTGGCTCCACCATGAACTAACTCAAGGTGTTCATTGCAAAACATGTATTTGGCCCGGTGTTGACCAAACACATCAAAGAACCTATTAGTTGCATGTACAACATGGGATCCACCAACTTTGAATTTGAAGTTGTCACCTTCTTTAAATTAGTGATCATGGGTGTGGTTGTAGGTTTGTTGTCCTCCATCCAAAACCTCTTCAAGATTTGAACTGCATACTTAACCTTTCGAAGGAAAATCTCCCTTGGTCTCTGCTAAACCTCCAATCCCAAGAAGTAATGCATCATGTTGATGTCCTTCATCTCAAACTTAGCTACCATGTCTTCTTTGCACCATGCAATGAGCTTCTCTAAACCTATCAGAAACAAGTCATCTACATACAACACCAAAATGAGCAGATCAATCTAAACAAATATGTAATATTATTTAGAATCTGCTCGTGAAGTTTCGTGGAAAAATCACATAAAGCTTGCTAGAGAGAAAAGAGAAAGAGAGACAAGCTTGAGAGAAAAAATGAAAAGAATTCTATTCACTAATGAGAGAATAGTAAAAATACACATGATATACCCTACATGAGCAAACTAATGCGCCATAGTAGAGATCTAGATAAATGTGAGTACTTACTGACAGACTTTGGAGTGAACTGCCACCTAGTCCCAGTTAACTGACCATGCAGTCATTAGTTAACTAGCTAATCTCAAGTGGAGTGAGGAGAGAATCTAGCATGCACATGTATGGCGCCTTCCTGGTGATGATCCCAAGGTAAGTGCATCCTCATGGTGATGATACCAAGGTATGCATGCAACACTTGGTGATAATACCGAGGTTGCCATGCAAGACTCCACTCCACTGGTCTAAATGAGGTGTAACTGACTCAAGACTGAAGAGGATGTGGCACCCTCATCTAGGGGAGAATATTCTCATCTAGGCGAGAATATCTCTAACTAGGGGCGCCCTCAACATAGACTAGTCAACCTAGGAAAAGAAATACTAGGTGAGTGTGTAATATCATTATATCTCCAACACCCCCCCTGAACACTACTAGGGTGTAAATGATGAATGGGTCACGACAACCAAGGCCATGTTAGGTACCCATTGTACAATGTATCTAAGAATGAAACATTGAAAATAGAGGAAAGAGGGAAAACCTCATGGAACCCCCCCCAAAGAGTACAATGCATAAAAAATGAAGAAGGAAGGAAGGCAATTGTTAAGCAACTGTTTCCTTCACTCCACGAGGATCACGTAGTAAGTGAAACTTTTGATCAGTAAATGTCTTGGTGAAGATGTTTGCAGTCTGTTTGACGGATGGACAATACTGCGAATCGATGATCCTGTCATGTACCATCTCTCTGATGTAATGCATATGGATCTCGATGTGTTTGGTCCACGGTCCCTGCACTAGGTCTTTGCAAAACTTGAGAATACTTTGATTGTCACACCAAATGTTAGTCGGACGGTGGAATTGGATGCCAAGCTCAGTGAAGAAGTTCTGAAGCCAAAGTGCCTGAATAGTGACGTTGACTGCTCCTCTGTACTCGACCTTTTCTGATGATAAAACAATTGCTGATTGCTTTTTGCTCGACCAACAGATGCGACCGAAACCCAAACCAAGCACATACCCGAAAGTGGACTTGTGATCTGTGCTATCACCATCCCAATTAGAATCTATGAATCCCATGAGATCCAATGCACAACCTGCTGCATAGTGGATCCCATAATTGGTGGTGCCATGAACATATTCGAGGATGCGCTTGACAGCCTTCCAGTGTAGCTCATGCAACTACTGCATATGAGAGATTCGACCAGGTGTGGGTGAGATACAAAAGGCTCCCCACAAGCTGTCGATACAAGGTGTTGTCCATCAATTGTGTATCCCCGCCATCCTCAAGATGTACCCCAGATAGAAAGGGTGTGGTTGTCGACTTGCAATTGGTCATGTGGAATCTAACCAAGAGATCCTTAACATACTTAGTTTGAGATAGCTTGATGCCTAAAGCATCCTGACTAATCTCAAGACCAAGGAAAAAGTGCAGTGGACCCATGTTCGGCATAGAAAACCAATCATGCAAAATGTCTTTGACCACAACAATTGTTGAGGCCGAACTTCATGTGATCAGGAGATCATCAACATATAGAACTAAGATCAACAAGGAGTCTGAGGTTCTTAACGTGTAGACATTCAGATCCAATTTACATCTAACAAAATGATGAGAAAGAAAATAAGCATCCATCTTTGCATACCATGCTCTAGACGCCTTCTTGAGGCCACAGAGTGGCTTTTTCAGTCGGCATACTAAGGATGAGCTCTGTATGAACCCTTGTGGCTGCTCCATGTAAATATCCTTTGAGAGGTCCTCGTGAAGAAAGGCATTCTTCACGTCCATCTGGTGAACTTCCCACCCCTTGGTTGTTGCAATGGCAAGGGCCAATCAGATAGAGTCCATCTTTTCTACTGGAGCAAAGGTCTCATCATAGTCTATCCCGTGGATCAGCTGAAAACCTTTGGCAACCAGTCTTGCCTTGTACCTGCTCACCTGTCCATTTGTTACCGTCTTTGTCCTGTAGACCCATCTACATTTGACAAGATTCCTGTTTGAAGGAAGCGGATCTAGATCTCAAGTCTAGTTCTCCAGGAGAGAGTTGTACTCCTCCTACATAGCGGCTTCCCAGAAGGGATTCCCTGCAGCCTCTGCATAGTTCTGTGGGTCTGAAGCTAGAACCATGTAACAATGCATGGGAATCACTAGTTCGGTAGCTGCAAGTGCATGAGGAGGATCCTCAAACTGGGACCTCATCCTCCTCTGATTTGTTGGATCCCCCACAAGGTCACGTATTGTCTGTAGGGTGGTCTGTGCCCACTTGGGCATCTACTGTGGCTCATCATCTGCATGCTCATCATTTACTGAATCAGATTGAGAACTCAGATCTGAACCATGATCTGAATGAGTGGACTCATCATCTCTGATGTCTGGTGCAGGTAGAAGAGCAGAGGTCTCTGCATGTGTGGCTCCAATGGTGCATGCAAGGGAGTTTCCTCAAATTGGACACTTCGCTCAATAATGAGCTTGTTCGTTGAGGGATCAATCAATCGATAACCCTTCACACCATTAGGATATCCCATGAATATGCATGCAGTACTTTGTGGATCTAATGTTTTCTTCTTTTTAAAGGGTGTGCGGGTCCACGCACGTGATCCAAACATTCAGAAGTGGGTGACTTCTTGTTTGTTGCCGCTTCATGCATCAAAGGGAGTATCGTCCTTGACAAATCTCCTCAGAGATCTATTCTGAATGTAGTTAGCACATTTAAGTGCCTCAACCCAAAGCTTAGAAGGTAGAGACCTTGCATGCTACATGCAAGTGGCCATATTTTTGAGGGATCTGTTCTTCCTCTCGACTACTTTGTTCTACTGCAAAGAGTAAGGTACTATATGTTGTAGCTATATACTGGCCTCTGAACAAAGATGCTCGACATCTTGGTTCACATATTTCCCCCCCATTGTCTGTGCGAAGGATTTTGATCTTCCTCTCGAACCGAGTCTCTGCATGAGCTTTGAAGTCTTTGAGATGCTCAAAAACTTCGGACTTTTGCCTAAGAAAATACACCCAAGTTTATTGTGAGAAATCATCAATAAATGTAAGCACGTGCCTCGTATTGCCGATGGACAGATGCGGAAAGGGAACCATGATATGAATGAGTGGACTCATCATCTCTAATGTCTGGTGCAAGCAGAAGAGCAGAGGTCTCTGCATGTGGCTCCAATGGTGCATGCAAGGGACTTTCCTCAAATTGGACACTTCGCTCAATAATGAGCTTGTTCGTTGAGGGATCAATCAATTGGTAACCCTTCACACCATCATGATATCCCATGAATATGCATGCGGTACTTTGCGGATCTAATGTTTTCCTCTTTTTAGAGGGTGCGCAGGTCCACGCACCTGATTCAAACATTCAGAAGTGGGTGACTTTCGGTTTGCTGCTGCTCCATGCCTCAAAGGGAGTCCTGTTCTTGACAGATCTCCGAGGAGATCTGTTCTAAATGTAGTTAGCACATTTAAGTGCCTCAGCCCAAAGCTTGGAAGGTAGAGACCTTGCATGCTACATGCAAGTGGCCATCGTTTTGAGGGATTTGTTCTTCCTCTCGACTACTTCGTTTTGATGCAAAGTGTAAGGTACTGTATGTTGTAGCTGTATATCGGCCTCTGAACAAAGATGCTGGACTTCTTGGTTCACATATTTCCCCCCCATTGTCTGTGCGAAGGATTTTGATCTTCCTCCCGGACTAAGTCTCTGCATGAGCTTTAAAGTCTTTGAGATGCTCAAAAACTTCGGACTTTTGCCTGAAAAAATACACCCAAGTGTATCGTGAGAAATCATCAATAAATGTAAGCAAGTACCTCGCCTTGCCGATGGACAGATGCGGAAAGGGTCCCATTAGATCACTGTGGATGAGTTCCAAAGGAGAGGAGGCCCTCCAAGCCTTCCCTTTTTCAAACTTCTCTTGAGGATGTTTGCCAATAACACATCCTTGACAAACTCCTTTGGAAAAGTGTATGTTGGGCAAGCCTGTGACCATTCCTTGTTGGCTAAGTTGCTGCATGTATTTGAAGTTCAGATTACCAAATCTCTTGTGCCATAATCTACTATCATTATCAACATGCATCAGTAGTAAAGCAGAATCAGATTTAGCAATAAACTTATTGAATGTATACAAACGAGACTGGTAATTTACCTCACCAACAACAATCTTTGAGTTATCATGCATGCCAATGAACTCCACCCTTTTTCCTATGTCAGAATGCGCTATTTGACAAACAAAGAGTAGAGGGACTTGAACTTCGTAAAGAAGTCTTGGATGTTATCAAAATTTCTCGGATCTAAGGAATTCAACTCTACCTCGAGCATATGGCCTCTCATTTCATCCTGTTTTCCAAAGAGGAGATCCTCCAACTTTGTCCAAATCTCATCTGGTGTGGTACAATCTTCAATGTGAAACAAGAGCTTGGGGGACATAGACATGCAGATAAGGCCGTAGGCCTCATCCATCCAGTTGAGATACCTGTTTTTCTCGATAGCTGATGCTGACTCCACCTCTATAGCCATTGTAATCCAGTACAAGCCTCTAAATCTAAGTTGATGTAGGATTTTTAGCTTCCACTCGAAGTAGTTATGTGGCGTGAGAAGTATTGCTGACGAGTTCTCCATCCTTTTTGACTGCATTTTCCTCCTAAACCTGCAAATAAAATGCTTATGCACTTTCTCCTAGCAACAAAGCTCTAATACCATGTGAAGTTTCGTGGAAACTTGTCACACAACGAATCTAGCTAGTAGAAAAATGACATAAATCTTGCGAGAGAGAAAAGAGAAAGAGAGACAAGCTTAAGAGAAAGAATGAAAAGAATTGTATTCACTAGCCTTAGTAGCCCCTATGATGGATCGATTCTTCGACTCTGCAACCCCATTCTATTATGGGTTGTGTTGACCGCCTATTCAATTAGGGGGTCAACTCCATGTGCCATGAAGATATGCATTATCAGATGCAAATATGTCGAAGACAGTTTGGTTCTACTGGGTAATTTATGCCTCCAACACAAATTTTTGTAAACGAAATTTCCGCACCCCTGCGTGGGTTAATAATGTAATAGGTCTGCATGGATCATAGTTAGGTTAGGTACCTTGGGATGTTTTCATTGGGAGAGTTCTTTTCACCGAGGGTTTTTTATCCTCAGGTTATCAATTGGGCTTTTAAGCTTGGTTGATTTCCCTTGAGTTTTTCCCTCACACCTGCAATAATTCCTCCAAAGTGGTGAACAAAGTTCTAATGGTCTCATCCTCTGGTAGCTATTGTTTAAGAATGATGTAAATGACCATGTAAGACATTGTAGAAAGTTTCGCAGAATTTCGTCGAGTCTAGATAGGTTTTTTTTAATTAATCAAATTTAATTAATTTTCCTAAGGTTGGGATTTTAATTATTTAATTAATTAATTGTTTTTGAGCAATTATTGTAAAAACTAGGTCCTTGGGCTTTTGATAGGGGTATTTGTGCTCAAAAGAAATGGAAAGGCACCCCCTACACCCTTGGACCAAGTTCAGCTCAGTCGGACAAGTTTTGCTAGGCATTTGTCCACCCGGAGTGTTAGTCAGTTAAAACAACAATTTTAATTGCTAAGTATGACATTGCCGAAATGTCAATTTTTGTAATTTTTGAGTAAATGGGGTTATGTAATGATGACAAAAGGCAAGAAGAGACTTTCCTAACCGACCCAACCCACTTCCTAACCATCACACACCCCCTGACCCATTCACTCACTCTTTTCCTCACGCCCCTAGGGGGAAATTATGCCCCCCCTCCTTGAGATCTTCATTGTTGCTTGGGTTTTGACACATGGCTCTCATCCAAGAGGGTTCACTTTGCCTCTTGAGCCATAAATAGAGCGTCTCCTCACTCATTTCACTACCATTCTTTGAGCTAAGGTTATGCTACAAAAATTTCGCCCCACTCTCTTGTTCTTGCCATCATACATTCATCCCATTTTTCTCTTGAGAGCATTGGAGCAATTTGTTGCTGCAAGGTTCTCCCATTTGGATTAATAAGAAGCTTTGGAGGATTTGGAGTAATCAAGAGTATTCTGATTTGCTTCTTTCATATGAGGTGACATTGTTCATTTGTGCATTGTGTATGGTTTGGAGTAGTTTCTTGGGCTAAGTAGTTTGCTTCATCAATAGTATTATTGCTGGTCTATATATGTAGAGTAGTTGATATTGTGAAGTATTTCATCTTGTTAGCTTGCTCTCACATATTATCTATTGCCATACCTCATACATTGTTTGAGTTTTGCAGGTTTGCCTTTAAGGTATTGATTGGGATAGCCTCAAGAAGGGGTTTTCCATCAAGATCTTCTCACACTTCTTGCCTCTTATGATCTGATTTATTTTCTGTTCATATCCATCATATTGCTGTAGCTAACTATCATAGATAGGTCAATAATTTCAAATTTCTAGTTGGAGATTTTTGTGTGAAAACTTTTTGCGTAAAAAACATAAATTTTTCTTGACTTTGTTGTGTTGTACAGCATTTCCAGCAAGCATTTGCTTGTTGGTTTTTGCAGGTTCTTACCCGAAACAAGGGGATATGCTACTCAAATCCATCCATACAACACTTCAAAAGCTTCCTCACTAGTTGGGTAACTTCTCTCTTCTATCTCCCATCTTTTCTAGCATTGTAGCAAGCCCCCGAGAAGTTCCCTTGAGACTTGCATTCTATTGTGTATTTTCAGCCATTGTAAGTTTATTTTGCAAAGCATTGTTGTCTACACCTTGGGAGAGAGATTGACTCAGCCAACCCCCCAAAATCGTTGGGTTATGACTTAGTTTTTTTTCATTTATTTGTTATTCTTTTGCCCCACTTGTCATTATGACAAGGTTGTGTGGCTAGGGCTGAAATAATAAGTGTTAGTATTTCTTTTACAACCCTCTTTGGCACAATATTGGTAGACTTGACCTCCACCTTGTGCCATTGTGAATGGTTTGCTATTTATTTTCAAGTTTTGCTCATATAATTGCCTACACCTTGGGAGAGTAACCCCCAAAATCGTATGGCTAGAACGTTAATGATGTGTTGATGGTTAATATGATCTAAATGGATTAAAATGCTTTATATGCTATAACATCCTAGTTTAAGCCCTTAAGGCATACTCATATCTTTTCATGCTTTGGTTTATTTCTTGCAATTATCTCTATTGTTTAGCATGATGTCTCAAATGGAGTAGATTACACATGTCTTGAAGCTCTTTCCTTTTTGGGCACACATATCTCTCATGTTTCCTTTACTTGCAAATGTTTATAGATATGTGAATGGTGTAGAACCTCAATTTTAATTTCAGCAAGTCTTTTATCTACTTAGCACATTTCATACATGGAATAGCACATGTGGTTAAGTGGTGATAGTTCCCTCATTTTGCTGTAATTGTTGACAAGCTGTTCTTGTCTTTTTACTTGTTCATTTCCTTTCAAGTTCATATTCACACATGGTCAAGTAAATGATGATGGAGTAGATGTTTTGATTTCAGTTTTTTCACATGTTTTAGATGTGTGCATGCTCTCTTTTCATAATCTGCAACACACTTCACAGCAGTCACTTTAAGTTTCGGTTTTGGGCTTAAATCATACTTTTTGGGCACCTAAAAGTCATCTAAAACACTCATAACACATCTTAAGACTTACCCATAAGTCATAATAACATTTTAGACCAACTAGGACAACCTAATTCCTCCATCTTCACCATCTAAAATGGGTTTGAGGAAAACAACGGAGGGTAGTGGCAGGGGATTGTCTCATGGCGCACCAGGTGTGTGTCCTCTCCGGGAAGTACTCTTACTTTAGGGYTGACYGTGAAAGCTAGGGTGGGCCTCGTTGCCTTACTATCTTGAGCATCCGACAACCATTTGGCAATAGGAGGAGGAGGATTAAGGTTCAAACACTTAGTTAGGGGGAGGGCAAATAAAATTTATCTAATCTTTAAACAACTCCTAACCACTTAGTCTCCTAGACAATCTTTACTTTGGCATATTTGTTGATGGTTGTTTAGAAGTCTATCTTACAAGTACATTTACTTTTATCAATCTTTTATGTAATCTTGTGGTTTGAAATATTTAAGTGTTATATCTCTTGAGCATTGATTTTCCAAGTGTTTATATCTTTCAATTCATGTTCTTTGTGGTGTGATTCAAGAAGAAGTTGCGCATCCCATTTGGGGAGGCATCATCTTGTTGAGTCTTGAGTGCTTTAGTGATTGCCATTGAAAAACAATCCAATAGAGTAAGTGCTATTGGGGCATGCTTGGCCTTATGTGATTGATCTTAACGTTGAATATCTCTTAGCTCTCACACTTTGACCCTTTTTAATCTTGTCTATTTGTATCTTTTGTATCTCTTGTATAATTGTTGTAACATTTCTTGTTTATTATTGTAAGTACTTGTATCTTCTTGTTGTGAAATAGTTGCAATCTTATACTTGTAATCTTTTGTAATTCAACACCATCAAACATAGTTGACCCCATGCCCAACCTTTAGGCACTAGTCTTAGTTGACTTAGGGAAGGGTTTTGCTTGTCATTGAAAATCTTGCACTTTGCATTTGCTGCCTTAGTATCATAGGTTAGTTTTCCCCTTAACCTTTAACAAATTAAAACCAACTCCTAGAACTTCAAAGTTAAATCACATCTAGTAACTAGGGTCTACCCCCCTTGACTTCCCTAGGAGTAAGCCTAGAAGGAAGAGGTTCCAGTCAAGGTGATAGTGTGGATTGTGAACCTAGGTTTTGTGCCCCCAAGGACACACTAAGTGAGTTGGACTTTGCTCATGTTTGCAAGTGTGTATTAGGACGACAACAGGTTGTACAGAACTCTCAACTCCCTCTTGATTCCTGCCTTCTTGTAGAACTCTCAAACTCCTTGGAGGTATACTCTCACCCATTGTCTGATCTCAAGACTTTGATCTTCTTCCCTATCTAGTTTTCAACTAGAGCTTTGAACTCCTGAAACATGCTAAAGACCTCATCCTTGGTCTTTAAGGAGTAGATCCAAGTCTTGCGAGAGAAGTCATCAATAAAGGAAACATAATACCTATTATTAATGCCATTAACATTGGTCCACAGACATCCAAATGTACTAGGTATAGAATCTCCTTAGACCTATGCTTGCTATTTGGGAAAGCAACCTTAGTATGCTTGCCAAGCGTGCACCCTCTTCATACACCATGTTACTCAATATTGGATTCTAGAAGACCTGTGAATATCTCCCTCAAAATAGGCAACGCCTTGTGATGTAGGTACCCCATCCTCTTGTGCCACAACTTGCACAAGTTGTCATTGTTATGCACCAAGGCTT
Source organism: Picea engelmannii (assembly GCA_009831015.1). Lineage (NCBI taxonomy): Eukaryota > Viridiplantae > Streptophyta > Pinopsida > Pinales > Pinaceae > Picea > Picea engelmannii. The sequence continues at coordinate 46,104 of ML798001.1, read as the reverse complement.
GAACAAGTTCACCCCACAACCTGTACAAAATACCTTCTCTAACTGCTATTACCTGAGTTGTGCTAGATTCCTTTGGTTTGATGAGGACATGTTGGTTCTTGAACTTCATTACAAAGCCCTTATCCTACATAACTGAAACTGAAAGAAATTTCTTCCTGAGACTTGGTACAAACAAAACATCGTCAAAATCTAAAAAATTACCTAACTCGAGTTGGAAGGGAATAGTACCAACTCCCGCTATTGGGTACTTGGCATCATCACCAAGCTCAACCTGTACTCTTGAGTCCTGCTACTTCAGACTAGAAAACAACTGCAACGCTAATATCATATGTCGAGATGCTCCACTATCCACATATGTAGCATACCTAGCTCCATGCTGAGTCACATTACTACCATTTTGACTTTGTAACATGCTATGCTATCAAAAATTCTTTCGACTTGGCTTATACTTAGCTTTGATTACTAATTCTGATACTGATATGTTATCTGTCTAGTTATATAAGGAAATATGCATGCAATATAATAGGCAACTCATGCAATTCATAGAATTATAACATCATGCAAATTATTAATCAACCACAACATTTTTAATAGCAAGATGCACATAATAATCTCAGAAGATAACACAGAACCAAAAACACTTATCTTATGAAGAAATACCACCGATTGGCTGCGTACTAAATATGTTCCTCCCAACCGTAGGCTCTGCTGCTCTAGTTCTCTCAATAACAGGCCACCCCCGAGTTGGGGCTATAAGTCCACAAGGACAAATGACTCCTAGGTTGGCTAAAATCTCTCACACAAGACAATACCCAACAAACAACAATTCACAGACTCCTACAACTCTTTTTCCACCATCCAACTCTCTTCCCCAGCCTACACCACCCTAGGGATGGAATCCCCTTCTCTGCCTTGCAGTACCTCAGGTGATTCTCACCCCCTCCAGGCCTCCAGTGCAATATATCTTGGAATCCCAATGCTGGAGGCTCCAAAGAATCTAGCTATCTATGAAGTCTCAATCACAACAATACCATTCCCATGCTTACATGTCATTTCGTATCAGATATAAGTGACATGCATCCCCAACCTTCCATTATAGACATAATAGACTAATTTCGTACAAGTTAATGCTGAACTTCATACATAACCAAAGAGTCGACATAGTCCAATTGTGAATAGGTAGAATGATCGAATGACAGAATGATGGTTAGATTCCCAAACCTAGGGACTTAGTATGCATGAATTGAACTCACCACTTGACACCCAATCTCAAAATTTCAACCTTGGGAAAATTACTTCCTTACGATCTCAAGCAAAAATTACTTGCTGAATTTTAAACAGAAAATTCAGACTGTTACCCCCCCATGCCTAGGGGTAACTATAGTAGATCATGTCTCATGACCCATAATGAAGACAATCATCCTGACGATGATGATGATCAACATGTCCACTCATGGCAGCCCAACAACTCCTCTTAGATGCCTCTTTCACTCTTGATCAACAAAGCTCATCACATCCAATCAACACAGTCTTTGGGAGATGGTGTGTTGATGTTTTGTAGCTTCAAGAGGTATTCCCACAAGTGGCCTTGGGTGTTGGGCATGTGGGAATCTTCGTTGGCACCACTTTGGACTTTTCGTTTGGTGAAAACCCCCTTGGATTGGAGCTTAGGGCTTCATGGGCTTGTTGATGGGCCTTGTGGGCTTGTGTTCAGGCCTCACACCCACATGTTGGGGCTTCACACCCACGTGTGACTAAACTATTCTAATTTAATATTGAGGTGACTTGGGGCTTTTACTCACTCTTTTGAGTTGTATAAAAAGACATAAGGTGTGAGAGAGACATTCATTCCTATGGAGAATCTCGGTGACCTCAACCAGCATGGGAGAGAGGTTGTGGTGACCTCAGTCCAACCATGGAGAGGGGCCAATAGGCCTCAGTTCTGTTGTTTTATTATTGTTTTGGTCAGGTACCTAAGGAGGAGGAGGGCCGAGTAAGGCAACAACAGTCTAGGAAGGATGACAACCAAGGAGAAGAGGAGCTGCAGGTCTTAGAGGGTTGCCACAACTATCTTGGTGGCTTAGCTTGGTGAGATACCCCAGCCGCAGGTCTTAGAGGGCTGCCACAACTGTCTTGGTGGCTTAGCCTGGTGAGATACCCCAGCCGCAGATCTGTTGAAGCCTGTGGAGGGCTCGACCAACCTAGGAGATGTAGCTGCAGGAAGCATGAGACTCGACCTAGTGGAAGGAGCTTGACCGTAGGTCAGTGTGGTAGTTGGTAGCCTAGGGAGAGCATGTCGTAACCTAGGAGAGGCTTGTTTTGCTAGGATAAGCCTAGCTACAACTTGTGTGAGGCTCGACCAACTAGAGGGAGGCTACCTCAACAAGAGGTGGACAACACCATAGTGCTGGAAATGCTCTGGACAACTGGTAGACAATTTGAGGGCCGGTATAATAAGGTTGAGGGGCTAGTACAGTGGGCTGCGGACCTGTACTTTAGTTGCAAACTTAAGGACAGTCTTAAGGGTAGATTTAGGGCTGATATGACAACCTAACAATCAAAAATTTGAGGTAGACTTGAGGCTGTTACAGGACTGTTAAAACCACTGTAACAACAGCCTTGAGGCAATCTTTAAGGGATAGGAAAATCAGTACAATGGAGCTAGAGAAGGGTTGGAAGGACTCAATCACAGTTCAACTAAGTACAAGCATGAAAACTAAGGAGGGTTTCAGGAGTACTGTAAGGGTTTTTTGAGTTTATGATTTTCCTTGTTTTGACATTTTCTATTGTGTAAGAAAAGGGTCATTTTCCCTGGTACGAGAGCCCATGAATTTTGTATTCGTGAAGAATATTGATTTGGGCGTTAAATTCTTTTGTACCTTTGTATGATTCAATTGCTAATTTTATTTTCTGTTGTGCTAAGTTGTTAGACATCTCAGTGTGTTTATGTTCACAATTTAGATTGTGTAAATTCTATGTATGTTGTTGAGAATCTAGACCAGACTTGAGGTGTGTGGGCACCGAGTCTAAGTGCACTTCGAAATCTAACATGGTATTAGAGCTTGAGGTTCTAAGAAGGGCAGTTGGATTTGAGTTATTTACACAGGTGACAACTCTCAGAGGGAGATGTAGCAATGTTGAGGAACTAGCTCTGAGAGGGAGCTACAATGACTGTTGCAGGTAGTAGCAGGTTAGATGGTCTTTGGTTTGAGACATGGAGCAAACTGTTCAGATGAGGAGTTGTGGACTATTGCAGCTTGGTGGTGTGGCAGGTTGGGAGTTTTGGTGGATTGGTGGAGAGCTCGGTTCGCAGCAGTATGTTGTGTTGCGGGTTGCCAACTCTGTAGATGGACTTTCGATGTCTTGTCATAGTGAGTTGCGATGGGTGCAGCTCGGGTGCTTTGGCACGGACGAGATAGCTTCGTATGTATGGTAGTTTGATGAGATAGAGTCTTCATCAGGCTGGAGAGTTGCACATTGTCGAGGTTTGACAATGTATGAGGTATTTGATCCAGGAGGATGAGGACACTTGCAAAGATGAGTTGCAGAGGTCTAGAGTGGACTAGACTAAGTGTCCATCCGCAACTTGGGATTGCTTCAGAGAGAGGACACATGTTCATTTGCTGCGTGTGCGTAGACACGAAGAGTCTTGTGACTTGGATGATGGACTTGGGCAGAAGTTTATTGGATGGTCTCGACTTGAGTAAGTGGGATGCTTTCCTTGGGAGGATTGCATGGTTCTTATACAGTGGGAGCCACTAACATATGACAGGAGCATGAAATTCATTCGAGAGCTTCACAGAGTTTGACTTAGGTACGTGGAGCTTGGTATGGGGACCCAACATGCAGTGCAGGCATCTGAAACAATGTCATTCCGGATGGAGTCATGAGATGTGTCGAGAGTGAGAAATGTGCTATGGGTGCCAGGAGTGTGCTCTCATTCTCAGCGATTGAGGAGAAGGGCTATGCAATTTTGTTCTGGGATGGATAGGTGTTGTTCATGCCCAAAGGATCTTGTTCAAACACAGTAGTGGTGTTGGAGTTAGAGAGAGCACCGTGTATAGGCAGAAGGGCCAGCCTATGTGAGCCATGACCAACGGTGGCAGAGTGACAGTGGACAGGAAGTAGGTAGCTCCAGAGGTTTTGTAGATTGAGAGGGAGCCCGAATTTAGAGGAAGTCAGCAGGCTCAGAGGGAGAGTTAACCGTTCAAAGGGAGTCTACCTTAAGGTCCAGATGGGAGAGAGGAGTCTCCCAAGACTGTCAAGGTGTCATGGGTTGAGATGGCCAGGCAGGATGCTCAGAAGTGGGAGGCTTCTAGGAGAAAGGCGTTTTCCAAGGAGAAACCATACCACATAGCAGGACTTGCTTCAGTGACAGAGGGAGCAACCAATCAAGATGATTTGAGAGTAGTTGTGGTAGTGGATCCAGTGCAGGAGATAGAGCTACTTCTAGGTGATATTGGAGTGGGTGAGAATACCTCCCTCGCTAAGAGGGAGTGTTGATGTTTTGTAGCTTAAGGAGCTATTCCCACAAGTGGCCTTGGGTGTCGGGCATGTGGGAATCTTCGTTGGCACCACTTTGGACTTTTCATTTGGTGAAAAACCCCTTGGATTGGAGCTTGGGGCTTCATAGGCTTGTTGATGGGCCTTGTGGGCTTGTGTTGGGGCCTCACACCCACATGTCGGAGCTTCACACCCACATGTGTAAATAAACTATTCTAATTTAATGTTGAGGTGACTTGGGGCTTTTACTCACCCTTTTGAGTTGTATAAAATGACATAAGGTGTGAGAGAGACATTCATTCTTATGGAGAAACTCGGTGACCTCAACCAACATGGGAGAGAGGTTGTGGTGACCTCAATCCAACCATGGAGAGGGGCCAATAGGCCTCAATTTTGTTGTTTTATTATTGTTTTGGGCAGGTACCTAAGGAGGAGGAGAGTCGAGTAAGGAAACAACAGTCTAGGAAGGACGACAACCAAGGAGAAGAGGAGCCGCAAGTCCTAGAGGGCTGCCACAACTGTCTTGGTGGCTCTACTTGCTGAGATACCCTAGCCGTAGATCTGTTGAGGCCTGTGAAGGGCTTGACCAACATAGGAGAGGCAACCGTAGGCAACAAGAGACTCGGCCTAGTGGAAGGAGCTTGGCTACAGGTCCGTGTGGTAGTTGGCAGCCTCGGGAGAGCAGGGCACAACCTAGGAGAAGCCTAGCCGCAACTTGTGTGAGGCTCGACCAACTAGAGGGAGGACAATAGCAGTGATGGGAATGTTCTGGGCAACTGGCAGCCAATTTGAGGGCTAGTACAACAAGGTTGAGGGGCTGGTACAGTGGGCTATAAACTTGTACTTTAGTTGCAGACCTAAGGACAATCTTAAGGGTAGATTTAGGGCTGATATGATACCCTAATAGTTAGCAGTTGAGGTAGACTGGAGGCTGTTACATGACTATTACAGCCAATGTAACAACAGGCTTGAGGCAGCCTTTAAGGGTTGGGAAAATCAATACAGTGGAGCTAGAGAAGTGCTGGAAGGACTCAACCACAGTTCAACTAAGTACAAGCACGAAAACCAAGGAGGGTTTCAGGAGTACTGTAAGGGTTTTTTGAGTCTATGATTTCCCTTGTTTTGGCATTTTCTATTGTGTAAGAAAAGGGCCATTTTCCCTGGTATGGGAGCCCATGAGTTTTGTATTCGTGAAGAATATTGATTTGGGCATTAAATTCTTGTGTACCTGTGTATGGTTCAATTGTAATTTTATTTTTCGCTATGCTAAGTTGTTAGACATCTCAAAGTGTTTATGTTCATAGTTCAGATTGTGTAAATTTTGTGTATGTTGTTGAGAACCTAGACTAGACCTGAGGTATGTGTGCACCGAGTCTAGGCCCACTTCAAAATCTAACATGGTGGTCCAATGTCATCATGAGGTACATTAGCTTTTTTTCATATGAAGTGTTGTGCTTAATATACTAGGCATGTGAATGAGGATCATTGGTTGAAGTTGGATAATGGATCATAAGCTCAAGAAGTTATGTTTGATTCCTTGTTTCACCTTGGTGGCCATCATTTGTGCTCTAGTCTCGTGTTGTCACCCCCTAGGAAGAGGGTTATTACTGGGGGGCCCTCTCAAGTGTAACGTTCCATTTCCCTGCCATACTTAACACTTACCATCCTGGAGCCCGCCATAGTGTACTAAACTTCGGTAATGGGTCATGGTTCATTCTCTCATGAGAAGAGGTATAGAATGTTAAGGTTGATGCAACTGCTATTAAGAAATGATAAAGAAAGAATGTTATGAAATAAAGAAAGAAATGGGACAATAAAGACATTTAAAAGCCATAGTCCATACTTGAACTCTACCCTTTTTGCATTCGCTCTAGTCCCAAAGCAATGAATGCTAATGCTTGAAACCTTATAAAGGAGACTTGCAAATTAATAAAAGGCAAGTTAAGGGTTTTGGAAAAACGTAGCGCCTAGAAAGGGGTAACTCAAGAGCAAATGCACCCTCTACCAAGGTGCTCATAGAAATGGACCTGTTGTCGCCCTAATGCACACTTGCAAACGTGAGCTAAGTCCGGCTCACTTAGTGTGCCCTCGGAGACACAATGTCTAAGTCCCTGCCCACACTGTCACCTTGACAGGAACTTCTTCCGTCTAGGCTTACTCCTAG